>PVJD01015489.1:0-24726 GCA_004026545.1 Mormoops blainvillei
AAGACAAATCTTCTTCTTCCCGTGTGGCCCAGAGATGCCAAAAGATTGGACACCTCTGAAAAAGAAGAGAATTTTTAAAAATGAGGAGCCCTGATTGCTGTGGCTCAGTGGGTTGAGCATCATCTCACAAACTGAAACGTCACTAGTTCGATTCCTGATCTGGGCAACATGTCTGGTTTGTGGGCCAGGTCGCCTGTTGGGGGCATGTGAGAGGCAACTGAATAATGTTTCTCTCCCTCTCTTTTTCCCTCCCTTCCCCTCTCTCTAAAAATAAATAAATAAAATCTTTTTAAAAATGAAAAAAGTCTAAGTTACCTCCGGTACAACATCAGGTGTAACAACATTGGTATCATACGGACACTAGAAAAAGAAAGGGGTGAGCAAGATTATTTCTATTTGAAGAAATAATTGCTGAAATGTTCCCTAACCTAGTGAAGGGAAATTTTACACAAGTGCAGGAAGCACATAGAGTCCCAATCAAGACTAACCCAAAGAGACCCACACCAAAACATATCATAATTAAAATGGCAAAGCTTAAAGAAAGAACCTTAAAAGCAGCAAAGCAGTGGCAGTCAGTTACCTAAAAGGGAGCTCCCACAAGACTGTCAACTGATTTTTCAACAGAAACATTTCAGTCCAGAAGTGATTGGTATGAAATATTCAAAGTGATGAAGCAAGGACCTACAACCAAGACTACTCTCTCCAGCAAGGCTATCATTTAAAATTAAAGTTGAAATAAAGAGCTTCCCATACAAAATAAACAAAACTCTAAAGGAGTTTATTACCACCAACCAGTATTGCAAGAAATGTTTTAAAAAGACTGCTTTTAGAAGAAGGAGAATTAGAGAGAAAATAACGTAGGTATAAAGAATAAAAATGGCAATAAATAAGTATCTATCAATAATAACCTTAAATGTAAATGGATTAAATGCTCCAATCAAAAGACTTGGGATAACCAAAGGGGTAAGAAAACATGGCCCATATAAATGCTGTCTACAAGAGACCCACCTCAGAACAAAAGAAACACAGGTTGAAAGTGAAGGTATGGAAGAAAATATTCCATGCAAATGGAAACAAATAAACAAAAAGCTGGGGTAGCAATGCATATATCTGACAAAGTAGACTTCAAAACAAAGGTCATAATAAGACAAAGTGAAGATAACTGCATAATACTACAGAGACTGATCCAACAGAAGGATATAACCCTGAAACATATATGCACCCAATAAAGGAGCACCTATACATATAAAGAAAATCTTGGTGGACTTTAAAAAGAAAGATCAATAGCAATATAGTCATAGTAGGGTATTTTACCACCCCATGGTCATCAATGGATAGATCTTCTAGACAAAAAATTAGCATGACACTGTGAGATCTTCCAGAGAAAAAATCAACAAGGACACAGTGACCTTAAATGACACTAGACCAGATGGAGTTAATTGATATTTACAGAACATTTTATTTCAAAGAAGCAGAATATACATTATTCTCAAGGGCACATAGAATATTCCCAAAGACAGACCACATATTAAAGAACAAAATAACTCTTAGCAAATTCAAGAAGACTGAAATCATATCAAGCATCTATTGATATCAAGCATCACAATGGTATGAAACTAGAAATCAACTATGATTAAAAAAAACTGAATAACATTCAAACACACAGAAGCTAAATGGCATGTTATTAAACAATGAATGGGTTAACAACGAGATAAGGGAGAATAAAAAATTATGTGGAAACAAATAAAAGTGAACACACAACAACCCAAAATCTATGGGACACAGCAAAAGTAGCCCTGAGATGGAATTTCATAGTATTACAGGTCTACCTCAAGAAAAAAGAAAAATCTTAAATAAACTATCTAACCCTACACCAAAAAGGACTAGAAAAAAAGCAACAAATAAAACCTAAGAAAGTAGAAGGAAGGGAATAACAAAGATCAGAGCAAAAATAAATGACATGAATACTAAAAGAACACAAAAGATCAATGAAACCAAGAGCTGATTCTTTGAAAAAATAAACAAGATTGATGAACCTTTAACTAGATGCATCAACAAAAAAAGTGAGAGGACCCAAATAAATTAAATCAGAAATGAAAGAGGAGAAGTAACAACTGACACCAAAGAAATACAAAGGATTGTAAGAAAATACTATGAACTATATGGCAAAAAATTGGACAATCTGGTCAAAATGGATAAATTCCTAGAAACATACAATCTTCCAAAATGGAATCAGGAAGAATCAGAAAACTTTAATAGACTGATTACATTAATAAAATTGAAGCAATAATAATTTTAAAAACCTCTCAACAGAAAGAAGTCCTGGAGCAGATGGCTTCACAGGGAAATTTTACCAAACATTCAGAGAACTAACACTTACCTTTCTCAAACTACTCCAAAAAATCCAAGAGGAAGGGAGACTCCCAAGGTCTTTTTATTAGGTCACTATTATCCTCATTCCAAAACAAGGTAAAGCACAACAAAGAAAGAAAATTATAGACAAATATCCCTGATGAACACAGATATTAAAATGCATGACAAAATACTAGCAAACCAGATATACAAATACATTAAAAAGATCATAACCTTGATCAAGTGGAATTTATCCCAGGGATATAAAAAATCCATTTGATAAAATCCAGCACCCATTTATCATACAAACTCTCATCAAAGTGGGAAAAGAGGGATCATACCTCAACACAATAAAGGCTATACATGAACAGCCTACAGCTGGTGTCATATTCAATGGGCAAAAACTAAGTGTTTCCCTTAAGATCAGGAACAAGACAAGTATGTCCACTTTCACCACTCACATTCAGCATAGTACTGGAAGTTCTAGCCACAGTGATTAGACAAGAAGAAGAACTAAAATGTATCCATATTGAAAGGGGAAGGTAAAACTGTCATTATTCACACATGATATGATATTATACATAGAACACCCTAAAACTCCATCAAAACAGTACTAGTTCTAAAAAACAAATTTGGCAAAGTAGCAGGATACAAAATAGATATTCAGAAATCAGTGCCATTCTTATACACCAATAATAAACTATCAGAATGAGAAATGAAGAAAACAATCCCATTTATTATTGCAACAAAAAATAAGGTACCTAGGAATAAATTTAACCAAGGAGGCAAAAGACCTGTACTATGAAAACTGTAGGACATGGAAGAAACAAATTGAGATACACATAAGTGGAAGCATATACCATGTTTATGGACTGGAAGAATTAACATTAAAATGCTAATGCTTCCCAAGGCAATCTATAGATTCAACACAATTGCTATTAAAATATCACAGATTTAGAACAAATATTCAAAAAATTTATATGAAACCAAAAAGACCCCAAATAACCTTTGCAATCTTGAGTAAGAAGAATAAAGTTGGAGGTATCACAATACCTCATATCAAACTATACTATAAGGCTATTATAATCAAAACAAGCATGAGAACAGATACATAGATCAATGGGAGAGAACAGACAGCTCAGAAATCAAGACACACCTTTATGGTCAATTAATATTTGACCGAGGAGGCAAGAGTACACAATGGAATAAGGACAATTTCTTCAATAAATGATGTCAGGAAAATTGAACAGATACATGCAAAAAAATGAAACTAGACCACTCCTTACACGAAGTTTATTCTTACAAGAATAAACTCAAAATGGATAACGGACTTAAACATAAATCACAAACCATAAAAAATCCCAAAGGAAAACATAGGCAGTAAAATCTCAGGTATCTCTTGTAGCAATATTTTTGCTGATGTATCCCCTAGGGCAAGAGGAACAAATGAAAAAATAAACAGATGAGATAACATTAAACTAAAAAAGCTTCTGCACAGGAAAAGAAGCCATGAACAAAATGAAAAGAGAACTCACTGTTTGGCAGAACATGTTTGCCAATGACCCATCTTATAAGAGGTTAATTTCCCAAATATATAAAGAACTTATACAACTCAAAGCCAGAAAGAAAACAATCTAATTTTTTTTAATCGGCAAAAGATCTGAATAGGCACTTCTCCAAAGACAACCTACAGATGGCCAATAGACATATGAAAAGATGCTCAGCATCTCTAATCATCAGAAAGATGCAAATTAAAAGCCACAATAAGATATCACCTCACATCTGTCAGAATGGCTACCGTAAATAAATCAATAGATAACAAGTGTTGGTGAGGACGTAGAGAAAAGGGAACCCTCATGCACTGTTGTGGGAATGCAGACTGGTGTAGCCATGCCGAAAACAGTATGGAGTTTCCTTTAAAAAATAAAAAGGAACTGCCTTTTGACCCAGCAATTCCACTGCTGAAAATATATCCTAAAAACCCCAAAATACCAATTCAAAAGAATATATGCATCCCTATGTTCATAGCAGTGTTACTTACAATAGCCAAGATCTGGAAACAGACCAAGTGCCCATCAGTAGATGAGTAGATAAAACTATGGTACATTTTCAGAATGGAATATTACACAACAGTAAAAAAGGAAGGCACTCTTTCCTTTTGCAACAGCATGGATGGACCAGGAGAGTATTATGCTAAGTGAAATAAGCCTGTCGGTGAAAGAAAAATACCATATGATCTCACTTATATGTGGAATGTAATGAACCAAATAAGCTGACAAACAAAATAAACAGAGGCATAAATACATGGAATAGTTTGATATCTGTCACAGGAGAGCAGAGGGGTGGGCTGGATGAAAGAAGGTGAAGGGATTAGCCAAAAATCGCATGTGAATTAACCCAAGGACACATACAACAGAGTGGTGATGGCCAGAGGGAAGGTGTGGTGAGGATGGGGATGGAGAGGAGCTGGGTAAAGTGGTTGGGGGAATAGGCACATCTGTAATAGTGTAAACAATAAAAAAAAGTAAAAAGTAATAAAAAATAAAATTTAATTAAAAAAATAAAATTCACTGAAAGGCACTAATATGCAATAAAATTAATCTAGAAACATCATTTATAGAAGTATGTTGGTCATTTATGCCAAAATCTGGCTAATTTTTAAATTTTACTTTATTTTTTGAAAAGAAGAGAAAAAACAGTTACCATATTTACTGAAGAGTCAATATGGCCAAAATTGTTAATTATATTCCATACTAACTATCAAACCTCTTAATAGCCACACAATTTTTTATACTCAGAGTTTCAGTGTTACATTGAGACAAGATTTTGTGTTTGGGATGAGGGAAAGTGCTTAGATTTCTTCCTCAGGACTGGGAAGGGACAAAGATTAAAGAAAAGGAGAGGTGAATAAAGCAGCAATTAGGAAAAATCTAAACAACCTCATTTGCAACCTTTCGATGAAAACTGTGTGTAGCTTACACAGGCTTCTTTTCCACCCTGTCAAACCAGATTGTTAGGCAAAACACACTTTTCTTCTAAACAATGCAGATTAATTAGCTGGAGAAAGAGTGCTTGCTAGGCAAGGCCCTGGCTGGAGGGTTCAGATGATTACAGCATTGTCCTGGTACTCCAAGATTGCAGGTATTGGTCCCCTGTCAGAGCATACACAAGAATCAACCAATGAATGCATAAATAAGTGGAACAACAAATCAGTGTTTCTCTCTCTCTCTCTCTTTCTCTCTCTCTCTCTCCCCCACCCCTCTGTTTCAGTTTCTTTCTCTTCCTTCCTCTCTCTAAATAGGCAAGTCCAAACTTGCCCTGTGTTTCAACCTTGGCTATCAAAACCAACCAGGAAGGGCTTCCCACCGTCTCTGAGATAAATCCTAGGTCACTGGGTGTCACATTCCAATTCCACCTTGATCTCCCTTGTCCCTGTCTTTTTACACGTTTCCCTCCTGCCCGTGATGCTTCTTTTGACTTGAGTCAAATGACACACCAATTCTCTTGATAGTTCCTCCAGCTCAGTTCTCTGCCTCTCATCCTTTTGGGCCCACTCTAAATCCTGTACACCTCTTCTAGAGTGTATTCTAGGGTCTTCCCGCCCCTGCAAACAATGGAAACAGGCAACCATCTCCCCTCCTCTAACCCTGGTGCTTCACCTTCCCCTCTGGAGAACACTGGCAATCCCCACCTTGTATTGCTTGAGTTCTCTCCCCTGATACAGACCAATGCTGAAAGGTAGCCTTTTTCCCATTAGCTTGAACGAAGCAGATGTTTAAATGTGTGCCAAATGAGTAAAAGTGGTTACATTTATACTACAGTTGACCCTTGTACGACACAAGTTTGAACTGCACAGATGGACACATACATGGATTTTTTCAATAAATACTGTAAATGTATTTTCTCTTGTTTATGACTTTCTTAATAACATTTTCTTTTATCTAGCTTACTTTATTGTAATAATACAGTATATAATGCATAAGCAAATAAAATATGTGTTAATCGACTATTTATATTATTAGTAAGGTTTCCTTCTGTTCAACAGTAGGATATTACGAAAGTTTGTGGGGAGTCAAAAGTAATATGCAGATTTTCAACTGGACAAGGTTAAGTGTCCCTAACCCCTTGTTGTTCAGGAGTCAACTGTATTTACTCCTGCCATGCCTTAGACAATTCAGACCACACTGACAAGATAGAGAGCCTGTGATAAATTGCAGAAACAATGTTTTTTTGGGAAATGGGCCTAAATTCCACTGGCAGGAAGGATTTGGCAGTCGCTTAGGACAGCCTTGTTCTAGCCAGCTTCTTGTTTACTTGGTAATTTACTGGATTTATGACTGTCTAATTCCTGCGTCAGTGGTTCTCAACCCATCTTATTATACTATCTGCATAGTATAATCACCTGGCAAGTTTTTTTAAATCCATGTTCCCAGGCTCCATCCTAGAGAAATCACATCAAAAGCTCAGGGGCAGGCGGCATCAGAATTTTTTGTCTCCTCAGGTGATTCCAATATACATATAGTTAGGACTGACAACTGAGGATCACAGAGGGTGATCATATTCAGCAAGGTTTGCTCTGTTTGTATGTGACTGCATGTATTCGCTAACACAGAGACACCCTTTTCTACACTGATGCAGCAGACAGAGATTTGGGGGAAAACAAAAAAAAGGCCAGTTTCAGGGGCTTAGCCACACACAGCATGTTTCCCTGGAATAATATATGATGACCTGGGTATCAGTTCCAGACTAACAGAAGTGCCTGTCTTCTCCACCCCTTCCTCAACTACATTCCTTACTTTCCTATGAAAGTTTCTGTACACTAAGTCACATTACCTTACAAAATTTCTTTAAAATTTCAGCAAGGGGAAAAAAAAGTTTAGAACTCTGATCTTGCAATTAAATAGTTCTCATAATTTGAGATTGATGGTAAATATTCAAGCATGGTGAGTGATATTGGGTATAATTTCCCATGTTATTACAACAGTAAAATTGTAACCTCCCCTTCACCCTGTGAGTCACCTAATGAATTAATCTAAAGAAATGCTTAAACCTCAGGAAAGATTTATTCAAAAGAAGTAGTCATGGAAAGTTCACATGAGGTTTTTGAAATCAACTAAGTCTAAGTACACATTCTATTACCACTGACTATAAATCATATAGTTTCGAAGGAGATCCTGTGAATTTTTGCTAAAAGTTTTACAGATTATTCTCTTCTTGTTTGATTGTTTTGCTTCCAGCTTAAAAAAAAAATATAACTGCATATAACATTGTGTACATTTATGGCTTACACATGTTGATTTGATACATTTATATGTTGCAATATGATAGTATTAACTAACACCTCTAACATATCACATAATTACTACTTATTTTTTTGCCATAAAACCCTTAAGATCTACTCTGCAACTTTCAAGTATTATTATTATGCAGTATTATTAACTATAATTGCCCTCCTGCACATCAGATCCTCAAACTTGTTAATCTTATAACTGGAAATTTGTACTCTTTCACTAACATCGCCCCACTTCCCCCACCCTCTGTCCCTGGTAATACCACTCATTGTTTGTTTCTCTGGGTTTAGCTTTCTTAGATTCTACATATAAGTGATATTATTTGTCTTTCTCTGTTTGGCTTGTTTTACTTAGCTTAAGGCCTTCGTGTTGTTGCAAATGGCAGGATTTCCTTCTTCCTCATAACTGAATATTTCATTTTATATATATGTATATATATACATATACATACATATATGTATACACACACACATATACATATGTGTATATATACACATATACATATATACATGCATACATACATGCATATATATGAAGGGGAACCCAAAAACTTGGAATTATCTTCTGGAGGGTGGGTCCCTGTAGTACAGGCTTCCCCTTCAGGTGAGTATTCTAGAACCCATCTATATCTGCATACCAGCTGGTGTTGTAGTGAAAGGCTACATTTGGCTTTGGTGAATTTATTTTTTTTAAAGATTGTTTCAATGTGTTTGCCATTTTATGATGGATGATTTACGAGCACACCTGCCCACACTACACTGAGTGTTCAGCAGTTTTTGACCGAAAACAGCATGATTCCCTGTGCCCTACCCTCCCTATTCACCCGATCTCTCACCAAGTGACTTTATATTTTTTGTTTCCCCAGGGGAAAAAAGTCCTCAAAGAGAAACGTTTTGCCTATGTGGAAAAGGTGAAACAAAAAATGGTGGAAGTGGCCTGGGAGGTGTGGCTCAGTGGATTGAGCACCAGCCTGCGAACTGAGAGATGACGGGTTTGATTCTCAGTCAGGGCACATGCCTGGGTTGCAGGTCAGGTCTCCAGTTGGGAGCATGTGAGAAGCAACTGATCGGTGTTTCTCCCCCTCTCTTTCTCCTTTCCTTCCCCTCTCTCTAAAACTAAATAAATAAAATCTTAAAAGAAAAACAGTGGAAGCAATAAAAAGCATCAAAATCAACAAATTCAAAAAATTGTTTTGAGCAATGGAAAAAAAATGCCTTGGTAGGTGTAGTGCCTCAAATGGAGAGTACTTGAAGGTGACTGGAGTTTAAATATATAAAAATGAATACACAGTTTTTTATAAATAAATTCCAGGTTTTTATTTATCCATCGACAGACACTTAGGTCATTTCCATAACTTGGCCAATGTGAATAATGCTGCAATGAACATGAGAGTGCAGATCTCTCTTTTGAGATCCTGTTTTCATTTCCTTCAGATAAATATCCAGCATTGGAATTGATGGATCATAATGTTATTCTCTTTTAATCTTTTGAGGACCCTCCAATACTGTTTTCCATAGTCTCTTACCAATTTACATTCCCACCAATAATGACAAGAGTTTTCATTTTTCCACACCTTTGCCAACACTTATCTCTTATATTTTTGATGTATGGATTATTCTTTAACAGGTAGGAGATACTATTTGTGAAACCAGGCTTCTCCTACCTACTTCAGGCATGGTCTCTTTAATCTTTCCAGAGAAATATCTATAGAGTCTCTATCATATTTGAATTTGTACTTTATTATTATATGCATTTCACTTGTATTGATTTTAGCTTAAATATTATCTATTGGTCATTTCAGAGCCTGAAAAGTAACCCTTGCACATAATATATTTTCTAAACAACTAGCTTACAGTTAACTTGTGCCAGTTTGAATGAAAAATTCCTATCGGAGGTCATGGGCTTATTGTGAACAAACTCTGAGAAACGTTAGCACTCATATAGATCTGACTGTTCCAACTACAACTGAAAGAGAACTATTCCATAAAGCAGTGCTACTCTCCTTAGAGTCCCCTTATCATTTCAGCACGATGAGATGTAAAGAGGTATGGGGGTCCAGAAAATCCATGTCCAAGTCCTGACTCATTCGTTTGCTACAATCTTAAGAAACTGCCTGCTATTTCTGGACCTCAATTTCCTTCAGGACAACTTGAACATAATAAAACCTGTGTAAGGAGCATAGGTAATGTCTGAAAAGCACCAGACGTCACCGGGAGGAAATGGATGACTGCAGGGAGGCCAAGCACTGCTGGTACCTCCAGAATAAGATAACTACTGATCAACCTAGAGTACAGAGATCAAGGGGCCAGCAAATGAAATCACAGGTAACGAAAGGTCTAAAAAAGTTGTCTTAGGGTTTCCAGTCAAGTTCTGCCCTCTCAATAACTCTGGGAATAGAATCATTGATTCAATCTTTGGGAGGCTAACTCATGGCTTTAGATTGTGTTGGTTTTGTGGGTCATGTTGAAATATATTGTTAGCATCAATGACTGAGCAGCTACAATCATTAAAAGCAACACTGCTAATCTCAGCCAAGAAGGGCCCGATTGTCAAGAAGTTCATCATGTTTAGTAAAAAAGACAGGGCATAATTTATAAGCATGGTCATTTCCAATACTTTCCCCTCAAATTGTTAAAAAAGAGGCAAACTTCCACAAAAGACACAAACATACCATCACCTAGTTCTATAGCAATGCCATCATCTATTTGTTCATTGATTCTGGCTATGTCTGAAGGCTTCAGACATCAAACTTGCTAAAGTTCTTACTGAAATTCTAGTCTTTGAAGCTAGTAGTACTATTGTTATGGACAGACTGAACACAGATATAGGGAAACTGAAAGCTTAAAAGTCTGTGAATCCTAAAGTATTTATTTCAATTATTGTTAGCACAGACACATGTCAAGTTTTATAAATATTTTTGGGGGCTTTTCTTTTGAAAATATCTCTTTGAAACCCTTTTTTATCTATCATTATCACTTTGTGTTGTATTGCCTTTGGCAATTCTGTCTGGGTTGAGCACCTAAAACTCACCTGCAGAGTCCCTTCTACTCAGAAGAAAACCTGGACCAAGAGGCAAAGTTCCTTGGGATGTTAAATGACCTCAAAGCCCTCCTGCTTTCTGCTCAGATGTTCCTACATCCATGAAAACCTGCATCCCTTAACACCTCTTCTGGGCCAGTAGTTCCCGAGTCATTCATCTCAGACACCACATACACACACACAGACACACACACATTAATCCCCACAAATGATAGAGATGGGTCTGAGTGCCCTGTGTGTCTTCACAAGATGGAAGTACCTCTCGGCTTCGAGACTGACCGAAGGCACCCAAAGTTGTGGTCCAGTTCACACCCTTTCTGCAGGGCCCTGACTATGCTATAGACTGGTAAACAAAGCAGCTCCAAAATAATGGAACCAGAGGAGCCACAGGGAAAGAGAGTGCACGGTAGATGGAAGTCCTCTCCTGAAGGTCTTTCAAAGAAAGTAAGGCTTAGGAGTTTTGCTCTATCCTAGAGCACAGAGAACCGTGGCTCCCAAGTTTAGGGGCCAGTCCCAGCTCCACCCTTTGTCCACTCGGTGCCCTGGAGGAAAGTTCTTATTTCTTTATCTCTAGAGTTAGATAATAACCCTTTCCACACCTCCAGAGATGGATGGAAGAGAAGTCACAGCCGCAAAGAGCTCCCAACACCACCAAGCAGGTCCCCGAGGCAGGTTTACACGTGCCTCGCACTGTAAAGCCAGAGCTCTCATCTGGAGCACAGAAACATCCTTGCTCTCTCTCCTGTCCTGTTCCTGCCTTCCTTCTGATTGCTGACACCTGATTCTGTCTCAAAACTAGACTGTAAGCAGCTTCACCTTTTCTTCCTCTTGGCCTCTTCCTCTTACCACCTGTAGCACCCAGCACAAAGGCCTAGTCCAGACTGGACATTACATAATAACTTGTCCAAATGATCAGTCCTTTTAAAAATGCATCAGATTTTGAATGAGAGAGCATTTTATAAACTGTCTAATTTCTGGGAGAGGCAGAATATCTTTTTGTGGGATGCCTCCATAGCCATATTTAGGCAAAGTTTTTGTGACTTGTCAAACACAGGAATTCAGGGCTGGGCAACAGAGTGCCATGTCCTGGGTGCCAGACTTATATCAAATGATACCCCTGCCACAACCTTTTGCAGCAAATACAATGACATCCCCAGTGCTTGTGCGTGAAAACTGTGCATCGTTAATATTACGCAGTGAGCATTTATGGTCTATGAAGTAAGACTTACAGATCCCCAGCCTGAGACCGAAGCTAACTGAAATCTAGAAGAAAATTGCAAGTCCTTGCCATTGTCCCAAATGCCCATGGTGTTCTGGCCCCTGTCTCTGTCTCCTGATCACTACACAGCCTTGGATAGAACCTCTTTATGCTCCTTCAAAAAGGCTCTAATGCTGCTGTTCCACCCACCATTGGCCTGTCTGCTCAGACCTCATCCTTCCCAACTGCAATGCCCCATCACCAGGCTAATGTAGGGCTTGGTTCATTAGTCACTGTCTCAGCAGCCATCTCTCTTTTTCACATGTACCATGAGTGCAGCTGTTTGGCTGTTTCCTGTAACCCCAGCAGGCAGCAGCCAAATCCCCATTCCCTACTGTGGCATCCCACAGCTGGACACACAGCCAGGGTTTAGAAAACAATCATTGAATAAACCAAAATGATGAAAAATGGTTTTAAAATAATCTCAACACCTACACACCTATTAGAATGACCAAAATGCAGAACACTGGCAAGTAATGACCAGGATCTTGAGCAACAGGAATTCTCATTCATTGCTTGTGGGAAAGGAAATTATATAGCCACTGTGAAGGACAGTGTGATGGTTCTTTGCAAAACTAGACACAGTCTTACCTGCAACCTAACCATCACATTCTTTGGTATTTTCACAAAGGAGTTGAAAACTTATGTCCACACAAAAACCTGCCTATGGATATTTATGTAAGTATTATTCATAATTTCCAAAATGTAGAAGCAAACCAAGATATCTTTCAGTAGGTGCATAATAAACTATGGTACATCCAGACAGTAGAAAACTATTCAGCCCTGAAAAGAAGTAATCTAGCAAGCCATGAAAAAAAGAAATAAAGGAAACTTAAATGTATATAACTAACTGAAATAAGACAAACTGAAAAGGCTACATACTGTATGATTTCAACTTTGTGATATTCTAGAAGACAAAACTGTGGAGACAGTAAAAAGATCAGTGGCTGCCAGGGTTAATAGGCAGAACACAGAGGATTTTTTAGGGCAGTGAAGCTACTCTGTAAGATACTATTATAATAGATACATGTCATTATACATTGGTCCAGACCCCGAGAATGTATTACTCCAGGAGTGCATCCTACTGTAAGCCATGGACTGTGGGTGATTATGATGTGTCAGTGCAGGTTCATCAATTATAACAAATGTGCTACTCATTCTAAGGAGGCAGTCACATGGATAATTTGGAGAATAGGGTTATTTATGTGGAGTCAGGTAATACTTCAGAATTCTCTGTACCTTCCTCTCAATATTGCTGTGAACTTTAAACTGCTCTTTAAAAAACTTCAGTCATAATATGAAATATGAAAATTTGAAAAACACACTGAGTTAACCTCTTCCCCATAAGATCACCAAAGTTTAATGAAAGCCAGTTTGCTAGCATACTGTGTTAACAAGCATATAGGGAATATTCCCTCAAACATTCCTGGTGGAGGTGTTAACTGATATAACCTAATAAGAGGTGGGTGGACCATTTTGAAATAAATATCAAAATCACAATCGCACATAGTCTTTGACCCAGCAATTCCATTCTAGAAATTTAGTCAACAAATACACTTGCAAACACTTCTGCACAAAGACATGAGCGAGGCTGTTTTCCGTTAAAACATTGGCTGTAATAGTGCAAGACTGTAAATAGTAAAAGAGCCCATCAAAATGTTCAAAATGTTGCTTGTTAGATACACATATGAAACAAATACTGAGGCATGTACACCATTAATGTGTGTGATGATTAATTTTATATGTCTCCTTGACTGGCCATGGATGACAGGGGAACTGGTCAGACACTGTTTCTGGGTATATCTGTGAGGGTGTTTATGGGAGAGATTAACATATGTGAATTGGTGGACTGAGTAAAGCCAATGGCCCTCTCCAATGTGGGCAGGCATTATCCAATCTGCTGAGGGCCTAAGTAGAGCAAGAGAGCAGAGGCAGGTCAAATTCACTCTGTCTGACTGATTAACTTGTGACATCAGCCTTCTACTTCCCTCAGCACTCCTGGTTCTCAGACCTTCAGGCCTGGACTGGAATGTCTACCATGCGCTCTCCAGTTCCCAAACCTTGGAAGTACACCACTGGTTTTCCCAGGTCTACGACCTGCAGGTAGCCAGCTGTGGGACTTCTTTCCCTCCATAATCACACGCACCAATACCTTATAATAAAATCTTTCCTATAGAGATACATACCTGTATATCACACTGGTTCTGTTTCTCTGGGGACCCTGACTAATATAGGTGGAAGAAAACAAGAAAACATTAACCATGGTCACTTATTGGTAAGAAGAGGGGAAAGAAATGACTGGGGAAAAGAAAGAGACAGATGTCATTGAATAGCCTTTTAAATTGTGTGATATCTATTCAAAAGTAAATAAAACATGTTATCTATTTTTTTTAATTTAATTCCAAAATCTTACTGAAAAACTTTAGAGAAAAATAAGTAAAATATTATTTTAAATTATATTCTTATCTCCATTTTATAACTGGAACAACTAAGCAAAGAGAAGTAGATAAGTTGCCCAGTAGGAAAGGAAGCTGGTCCTCCACTTCCAAGCAAGTACTCATCATACTCCACCCCAGCCCCTTAGGGACATTCTTAGGACTTCCTTGGAGCAAAATTGGAGGCTCAAGATATGAAGTGTAAGGAAAGTGTCCCCACGTATTTTAAACACTCATCATGTCTGGGTTGACATGACAAATTTGATGGTTCTGCCAGGGAGCATCCAGCCTGAAAATCAACTGTTGGAACCATTTCCCACTGGCCCATGTAGATTCAGAAAGATTGAGGCTCAGTGCCTCCCTCTAACCCCCAAGTAAGGGGATGATTTGGCTGGGTTTCCAGGCTCAACACCTCCAAATGAAGCAGCACTGGGCTCTTGGCCTCTTGGATGGAAGAACCAAGCACATCCTTACTCAACTGCCCACACCAGTGTGGCCCATGAGCTGGGACTTTAAATAAACTTGATGAAGTTGATGGTTCCTTCATTCCTAGCTGCCACCTTTGGGCCACTGACTGAACCTCTCAGAGTCTCATTATGTTTGGTCTTAAAGCTGGAATAATGATACTAATCTTGCAAGTTTGTGAGAAAGGTTAGAGATAAGGGATACAAAGAACCCAGAACAGTGCATATTCCTTAGTGGGAATTCAATAAATGGTGACCATATTATGTACCTGAGTGAACAGCACAAACATCAGCCATCTCAAAACCACGTGTCATTGTCTCTGCAGTTTGGTCAGTCCTACCCTCACCAATGCATAGACTACAGAGTAGGTTCTTTGCGTCATAAGTCCCAGCTGTGCACCAGCTATTGGTGTGACTTAGGCAAATCAGTTCTCTGTGATTCACTTTTTTAATCTGCAAAATCAGATAATAATACTGACTACTTTCTCTATGAGACACTTAGAACCAGGTCTCACACACAGTATTAAGTATTAGTCATCATCGTTATTTGTTCAGTACTGAGTTTAAACCATTGTGTAATCTCAGTTTGGTCTTGATTTTAACAGCCTAACACTGAGCTGAGGATCAGAGTGAAATGCTGTACTCGCTGTAAAGATTTTCACACTCATACCAAGTCCAAGAGACTTGCACATACCAAGCTGTGCTCTCTATTTTCCTGGCTCTACCAGTGGCTTGTATTTATTTGCCTAATATCCATTAAGAGCTTTAAAGATTTACTCAATAGAAATAGAAATCAACCCAAACTAAACTAAACAAAGAAAATAATCAATTTGCCTCCCAGGAAATCTCCATTTTAAAAATTGTCTGTAATCCCTTTTTGGGATATTCCTGTCTTTGCAGAATTAGGTAAAAATGTCCCTAGCTCCCTTCTGTTGACTCATTCGAGAAACACTTATTGAGCCCCTACAGAGTGTCAGACCCCAAACTAGGGGCTGGAGAGAGAAACACACATAAAACCAGCCCACACCCTTGAGGAGCTCTCATTAGGAGTCAGAGCAAACAAAGTAAGTAGACAATGATAATGTGATTTAGGAAGAGTGGCATGTTGTCCTGTATGCAAGTGAGATAAATAAGCAACCAAATAAAAATGATTTTTAATGTAAAATACATCAGTGTGCTGCTGGAACACACCAAATGCTGCTGCTGAATCTGAGAGCCAAGAAATGTGTTTTAATACACACTCACAACTTTCCAAGTTTTGAGTTACAGAACATTGTCAGAATTTCAGCATTCAGCTTTCCAAACATTATATACTTTATAAAGTAAGAATATAAATAAACTTCTTAGTGACAATCATAGTAACAATATCATTTTGTATTTTTACTTTTTTTCTATTTCCTCTATCTTGTCTCTTTATGTTTCCAGTACGACCATGTGGTGGGGCAGAAAGTAAGATCTTATCTCTACATTTTAAAGATAAAAAAGGAGATAAAATCATAAATATTGAGGTTTGCCCTAGGTTGTTCAAACCGTAAAAAGTCAGATCAAAAGTATTTGATTCCCTCACACTCAGCAGACTTGCCTAGCGACATCAAATGAGGTCAAAGGGCTCAGAGATTAGGTTGGCATAAGTTACTGTAAAAGGAGCTTGCTTTACTAATGAGTGGTCAAAATGACAAGAAGCTGAACTGAAATGGTCAGAATAAGAAGCCAGAGGTTTTACAAATGTTTTGTTAAAGCAAATTAAGACAACAAAGTAGCCTTGCCAGTTATTAGATTAGTATTATTTTTTTATGTTAAAACCTAATGTTGGTGAAAGTGTAGGAAAACAGTATTTATATCATTCTGGAGGAAATATAAATTAATAGAATTTTCATAAGTTAATTTAGTAGCAAGTATCAAGAGTTTCAAAACTGCTTGTGACCTTTGATCCCACAATTCCACTTCTGGGAATTGGTCCCAAGGAAATAATCCAGAAGTGATACAAAGTTTTTCTACAAAGATCTTAGTTTTGGTAATGTTAACAATATAAAACAATGGAATATATACCAGTAAGAGTGGATAATTATCTGTATAATGGGATTTTAAAGCTTTGGAGACAGAAAATTGTTAACATGGTGAGATGTTCACAATATGTTGCTGAAAGGGAAATGGGTAATAAAACAGCAGGTACAGTAAAAGTAAGTTCTCTCAAAATGTATATGTGTTTATAGATAAAAACATACCTACCAAAATATTAACAGTGTTTATCTCACAATGATGGGGGTATTGCATTTAGAAAGTCATTTCAGTTAAAGTTGACATTCAGTATTATTTTATAATAATTTCAGATGCCAGGCAGGTGTTAGACTTGTCAGGGGGATAATTTTGTTAATTATATAAATGTCTTACTACTATGATGTACAATGATAGATTTTTGTTTTTTATCTTTTTAACTTATCTGTAGGTATCCTCTTTTAGTTTTATTTTTCACATTGAACATGTGCTGTTTGTGTAACTTTTTAAGGATTTGTTTCAGAAGTGGGTCTTAGCCAGTCCTTAAGCACACCTGCCAAGTTTTTCTCCTAAGTAAGCCAAAAGGCAGGTGCCCAAAGGGTTTGAGGGTTAAAAGATTAACAACTTCAGGTTAATCTGAGAAAGGCTGTTAGTATCTTTTTAAATTCATCCCCACTACCAGGAAAGTCAAACGCATCTCAAGAAGTGTTTTCTGATCCCCCTGGGCAGCACTGTCCTCTTCTTTAGCCCCTATGATCCATACATTTAGAGTAAACATGCTCAGCCACTGAAACACACATGGCCTCCACATGGGGGTGAACACTGTGATTTCCCAAACCAGCTGGTCACTTGGTGTATCATTCAGAACATCTTTCCTCACCATCCAGGTCCTCCCTCCTTCAGACACAGTGTGAACCAGCATTTTGCATAAGAGCACAGAGTTTTAGTTTTAATTAAATTAAATGATAAATTAATTGTGTTCTTTTTATTTCCTTTCTTGAATCTGCCAGATTCTGTCCCATTTTCTTATTCTTTCCCACAACAACAGTATTGATAGAAATTATGGGGGTCAAGAGTGTCCAATAAGAAATCCAGGGCAGTGTTTATCACCCACAAAGAGGGTGCACAGCCTTCCTTATAGCTATGGGTATCACATTTGTAAAACCTTTGAGAAAACATGCCATGTTATTAAGGTTACATCTTAAGCCCTTATTGAAGGAAGCAGGTACAAGTCTTGCTAACACAATACATTATATCTTCAAGTGCAACAAGTGGATGTCTGTTTGTAGTACTGCAACACCCATAGTCAAACACTGGGCTAGATTATGCGCCTCTAAAACTAGAGAAGCTTAATGGAAAGTGATAAAATAAATCTTAATTCTAACATCAGCAGCAAACAGTATTTTAGTAAGACTTTAGTATAATACCTTTCAACTAAACCTCACAATTTACCAAAAGTCACATAACCATTTATAGTTTATAAGTAGTAGAGATTAATAAAATATATTTCCCAAAGAGTACACTGTGTGGTTAATCTTTGATAGAATAAAACATCCATAATCATAGGTAATCTTTTAATATGACTCCCAGACACATCTTAAGAAAAGGTTAGGTGTTTCTAACACCTCCAAGAAATCTTCAAATCTTGTTTCAACATACAGCATAAAAATTACCAGTCTCATCAGATTCCATTTGTCCCTTCTAAATATTGCATCAGTGCACAAGCAAACAAACAGGAGGAAAAAATACAGGAATACAAACCTGAGGTGTAGTTCATCTTGCTGTCTCCTTTCCTCATCACTGGGGCATTTGGGCATGGCCAGCCTCTTAGGAGGTGGTCACTTTCAGAGGAGGCTTGTGGGTTTCTTCCCCAAATGGAGCCCCCTGAGTTGAGGTTGTTTTTTAAAAACAAATGTGCATTTCGAAGTTAGCCCTGGATAGGGTGACTAATTCCTTTTTTCTTTGCCAAAGAGCTCTGGATCTGGTCTGTGCAGCATGAGAGTTTTACCTCACATCTTGTCAGATGACCCAACTGTGCTACTGCTAAAAGAAAGAAGAAAGTGGGCTCTGGGTGATGCCTGTGTCAGAGCCTGTAGGGCTTTACTACTCAGCATGACACATGTGGGGAACTATAAGCAGGAAACTCAGAACCAGGCTGACAGCCAGAATCATTTAGAAAATGTGCCAAAGCCTTATGAAACAGCAGCACTCTGCACTGCACATTTACTTCTTGCATTTCACAAGGCCACGTCTCTCTCCAAATATTACTTTGCATTAAACCTGGACAAGATTTGCCAACATGTCTATGCTGACATATGTTCCAATCATCCAAGTCTGGGGTCTCACACCCTCCCCGCCTTCTGCCAGCCTCCCAATCTTTCTTATAACAACATCTACAGACATAGTGCTACAGGAGTTTAATTCAGTTTTTTCTATGTTTCAGACACAGGACCTCTTTACAATGTGCCCACCACCCCTGTCATGTGCCCTGAGAACACCCCTGATCCATTCACGAGAGATGGTGTTGTGTGAGTACCTCTTTTATTCCTCTTTTATGGCCCCTCCTGTGTCCCACATTCAGATTCATGTTCTCAGATTGGCACAGGGTCCAGCTTATCATAGTGCTACTCAAAAAGCTGCAGCACAGAAGGAAAAAAGGCCCAACCTCCTGTTCTGGCACTCAAGGCCTTCCACCACCTGGCCTTGGCACACCTTCCTACCTTGTTCCAGGGACCTATGAAAAAAAAACTTTGCATTCATCTGGATAATACTAGAAGTCACTGTTCAAATGTTTGTTTGCACACACTCCGCAGCATCATCTTGCCACTCTCTCTCCTTATCTTCTTGAATGTGACCCACCCACTCTCACAACACCCCTACTGCTCTTTTCCCTCCTCATACTTCAGTCTTCATCATCGTTCTCTGAAGCATAACTCCTGCAGCATCCTGAGTGCTTGTCCTTGCTGTGAACTGGTGTCGTCTCTCTGTAACAATAACAGACAGCAAGTGAGGGCACTTATGATGTGTTGCACAGTTGTCTAGGAAATATAAATTCTTTAGACCCATTTTTCAGAAGAAAAAAGTTGATGTATAGAAAAAGTAAGTACTTTCCCCAAGAATCCCTTAGCCAGTCTGGCACTGCTCTTCAAGTTCTACCTGGGATCAGGGCTATTTATTGGGAAATGGGGTGTACATACTCAGGGACAGTACAGCTTCTTCACTCACCTTGGTACTCTTTCCAGAGACGACCTCAGAATACCTTCTCATTCCAGATAATTACCAAGTAGCCATGATTAATTGGTAGGTTAATGAACTTGAATGGAGAGATGAAATGTTCTCCTTTAGCCATGGACAGGGATTTCAATAATATTAAGAATAAGCAGAATGATCTTGAAATTTAAGGCAACATTCCTGTAGTGGTATTGCTAACACTGTTAACCTGCTTATAATGTGAGTGTTCAGGTCTAGGCCAGATGGTGAGCTAAAAGGTTGCCAAAGGCAATCTCACTGAAGTAGCTGAGAAGCCCATCTAAAGTTAGGGGGAACTTTCTACCTTTCCTCAGATTGTAGAGTAGCCATGAGGCTGGGGAAACAAACTCCACCCCCAGCTCCATGGTTGGTCCCAGTGGTCTGAGCCAGGCAAGGTCATCCCACCCTTTCTTCCAAAGAGCTCAAGGATGGGTACACCCTGAGCAAAGCTAGGAGGTACATGGCCTCCTTCTGGCCACAGCGAGAGCAAGGTTTAGTGCTTCTGCTCAACAGTTTTGGGAAGGACCCCATCAAGTGGCTGCCATGGGTACCTCTCTTAAGACAAGCAAGAAAACAAGTCTGAGGATGAAGCTCATACACAAAACAAGGTTTCCAGAGAACTGCAGAGAAAGTGGTCGAAACTGATTCCACCCATATTACTTCTGGAATATACAATGACGAGAGCCAACATGTGCTTTTTGGTGTTCTTAAGCCAGGCTGGTAGAGCTGAATTTTCAATTACTTACAACCAAAAGTGTCCTAACTTGCATAGGCACCCACAGCAGAGAGCAGTGGTAGCTGGGGAGCCTGAGGGAGGGAAGCATCAGGAGAAGGAGGAGTCTGAGCTCCTTTGCTTCTGCATCAGCAGCTGGTCACATTTCTGCCTCTGGCTACTCCCTCTCCTCCCCTCCTATCCCTTCCTCCTCCTTTCCCACTGTTTCTCTCTCTCGCTCTCTTTTTTTTTTCTTTTTGGCCCTCTTTTAATCTTTCTTCCTATAAAGAAAGAGAGAAAGCCAAGGAGATGTTGAGTGGACAAAAAAGGTCAATAAAGACAAAGGAGAAGCTGTAGTCAGCAGTAGTTTTCAGCTTTTAGACAAATAAATACCACCTTGTTAGTTCCCAGATTTGGTCATTACACTCAGAAACACACTAGCAGGACATGGAGGGCAAATAATATTTCATTCAAGAAATACTTCTGGTCTCTCACTGGGTGCAAGATCCTCCTCTGGGTTCTTTGGAAGGAAGAAAAAAGATCAGGAAGACCTGGCCTTGGCCCCAAGAAGCTTACTGTCAAGTAGACAGGCAAACCTTGAACGTGACCTTCTCAGCTTAACTCACAATAGGTATTCACCTCCCAAAATAGGAGTTTGCGAGCACAATATTTAAAATCAGTTTAGCTTATTATTTTTACTGAACCTCTAGAAGAAAGGAGAGATTTCATTTCAAGGACTTCCCTGGCCATCCTTTCCACTCAAGACAATTTCTTCCCCCTTCCTCCTTCCTGCTTCTCAGTGAGGAGAAAAATTTCAGGAATCTGTACTGTTTATTTGAACATGTGTGAACACACACACACACATACTTGCCTGGGATTTGTGAATTGCTTAGTTCCCCCACAGAGTGTAGGATAAATAGTCATAGCTGACCAGAAAAATTCAATGTCAGAAGTTAAAAGAAATCTCCAAAACTTCAGGGTCATTTGTGCATGCTGGAGCACTGAATTCACTGGGACAAGCTGAGTTAATATTAAAATTATCAGAAGATATCATTATGGCCTGGTTTTATCAGTACCATTGTCTTTGCAGAACTCCAGAACATCTGCATTTACACTTAAATGGTCAGAAATAATTTATGTATTGTCCTGGAAGATTTTAATAGAAAAGTTTACACATCCAGAATTGACTTGCCTTTAAGAATGTCTTTAATGTGGTTGGAATCCATGTGTTTTCTGTGATTCACAAATAATCCATGTTTCCTGAACATCATAATTGATGAGAAAGGAGAACATGGAGAAGCACGTACAATATATGTGTGCATGAATGTGTACCTGTGTGTGCCTGTGTGCAAGCATGTACATACATGGAATCTAACCTCAACTCTTCCCCCACATGCTATGGGTCCTGAGGAAAGAGTTGTAAACCTCTGTTTACTAAGTGCAGCAATTCTGAAATTAAAGAAACACTTACCTGAGCCCCAGGAGACCTGAAGTTTTATGGAAACCACTTCACCTGTCTGTAGCTCAGTTTTAGCATCTGAAAATAAAATATAGTATAGTCTAAGTCCTTGCTGCATAAAGTGTGGTCTGGGACCATAAGTACCTCCAGGGAGCATGTTAGAAATACAGAATATCAGGCACATGCCGAAACTACTGAATCAAAATCTGAATTTAAATAAGATTCCCCTTGTGACTCCTGCGTACATTAAGGTTTGAGGAGCACTGGCCTAAATGATTCATCTAAAATGCCTTCTGGTGACACATTCTGTTAGTTTAACTTTAGTGGAAAAATTTAACACACCATGCCCAAACGCTGCCTTGTAACATTTGTGGTTAGGCCCTCGGACAATCTGGCTTGATACTTGTCTGATGATTTCAGTCTTGTTCCAGGCAATGACGTAAATAAATCCAATCATCTCTATAACTTTCCCAGACTGCTGAGCCACATTGTGATTTCCAGCTTCCTATGAAACCTCTTAGGAGAATGCCATCTGTTAAAACTTCAGACCTGCAAACAGCTTTCACATCTATTACTGGGTTTGCAGGACTTTGCCTACACAGATTAGTAAACAGGAAAGATGCTAGATGAATTATCATAGCAACATGATAGTCTTTTGGCACTGAATGAAGCCATGATGGCTAAGAGAAAGCATGAATTGACTAAGAGTGAGCTAAGTCTGGCAAAACTCCTGCAATATTCCATTTAATGAGGTTATAGATGGGGAGAATAGGCAGAACCCTGTGGATTTAATAAATCAGAAGTTAATAAAAGCATGTGCAAACTTCTCTCTGTGAGCAAAATGAAGAATGCAATTAGAAGAATAGGGCACTTTCATAAACACCTATACTCCATGGCAAATGGATAAATCAGAAGACAGGTCTCCAGTGAAAATCTCAGGTGCTGCACTTGATCCCTCCCAAGAAAACAGCAGCCAGGCTGGGTGTGGACATGGTCATGGGCACCCTCCCGCATGGCAAGTCAAGAGTAGAGGAGGGAGGGAAAATTAATGGAATACATTTCCCCCCAAAAAAGCAAATTCAAGCTTATGAAGCAGAACTGAAATCTGAAGCCAAAAACATTATCAAGTGGGTTTTGAGGAAAAACAAAAAAAGAGAATGTGGAGGTGGGCCCTAGTAGTATGCCCAGAGTCCATGAATGCCTGAGAGGAAAGGACCACAAAGCCAAGCTAGAGGTTGAAAGGGAGCTGGGAGGCTCAAATCAGATCCCTACAGCATAAAGGCAGAGCTCGCAAGTTATCCACAGGAGGGGGGACCTGCAGTTAACATGGACTGCAAATTCACTGACTGAGCAAATCAAGAACCCAAGAGATCCTGTTAGGGTGAAACCAGAGGCCAAATCTAACCTTATGAAATTTAACAGAGATAAATCTAAAATCCTATTCTTACTTCCCAAGCCTAATTTTGTAAATACACAAAGAGGTACACAAAAAGCAAAAGCATTGATGGAAGACACAACCAAACAGATATTGGGGTTTTGATTGCCTAAAGACATCCTCTGTGGATTTTCGGTGTGATCAGAGACTGTTTGCTTAGTTGCCCTGGTAGAAGCACAACTTCCAATACAAGGAAGGATGGTCACCCTTGAAATCTGCCTCCAGATCAGAGTTTTCCAAATGTTCTCCCATCAGAACACTCAGAGGAAGTGATAACAAGGGCTGCCTGTGGCCAGAGAACACAAGCCAGCCTTTTGGCTGTCCCACCTGAAAGTCATCAGGCCAACCTAGAGACCAAGGTACCCTACCCAGATTTGGAACTAGAACAAGGGGGTATGAAATTCCAGTGTCTGATTTAAGAAACACCTTTGTAACAATAGAGCTCTCAACAATGAAATGGCCAATTTCAAAGATGGTGTGTTTGCCCCAACCCCAAAACACCTTAAAAAAACCACTTGCAGTGGGCATAAGCAATTAATGGAAATACCTTCTACCATCCTTTCTTTGCCCTCCAATTTTGCATTCAGTTTGTGGGTTCCTTTGTTTTCTTTTTTTATATTTTATTATTTTCTTGCATATTTTATTATTTATGCTATTACAGTTGTCATTTTTTTCTCCCATTTATCACCTTCAACTTGCAACCTATCCTATCATCCCCACGACAACATTTTCCCACCACCGCTTTTCCCAGCACCACCCACCCCACCTACCACTTTCAATCCTTCCCCCATTTGGCTTTGTCAATGGATCTTTTAGGTAAGTTCCTTGAGGACACTTCCCCTCCTTTTCCCTTGTTATCCCACTCCTTCCTCCCATCCAGTTATTGTCAGTTTCTTTTTTATTTCAATGTCGCTGGTTATGTTTTGCTTGCCTGTTTATTTTGTTGATTAGGTTCCACTTATAGGTGAGATCATATGATATTTCTTTCATTGCCTGGCATATTTCACTTACCATAATGCTCTTCTGTTCCATCCATG
>PVJD01015490.1:0-24753 GCA_004026545.1 Mormoops blainvillei
TCTTTTTAATAAAATGAAGTAATGTAAAATTCACTTCAATGAGGAAACTATTTCTCCTAAAAAGTATTCACAACCTATTAAAAAGGAGGTTATATGACTAAGTGAAGTTTTAAAAAGGGAAATGACATACGGTGTCATTTTGAGTCTTGTTCCACCAATTCTGTGAAAAGAATACATTTTAGTTAATATCATAACCAATTCTGAATTATGAAAATCTGAATTGTGCCAAATTTATGTTTCAGTGACTTTACTGATTTTAAAAATTACATAATTTTTATTTAATCTATGTGTGAGATGACTAAGAATTTTAATGTTTTAAAATCTCCATGTTAGTAATGATTGTAGGAAAATAAATTAAAGGCATTCAATGAAAATTAGGATGCAAATATATTACATCTAGGTTACACAACTCATACATGGTGTAGCTTGCTTGTATGTTTTTAACAGAATCTGGACATTAACTTATAATTTTAGGTACAGGCATACCTTGTATCATTGTTCTTTATTTTATTGCACTTCACAAATGCTAAGTTTTTTACAAAATGAAGGCAACCCGCCACCAGCAAAAAGATTACGACTAGCGTTACTGCCATGATTTGGAACCGAACCCGCAATATCTTCAAGGTATGCCTGTTATGTGAAATCATTAACTTTGCATCAAGGATCATATGTGTAATTGATTTAGATATTTTCAAATCTATTACATATGTGAAAAACAGTTCTTACTTAGAAGTTACTGGATGGGAGCCCAAGCTGGGAAAGTAACTTGAAATTATTTACTGCAGCAAAATCCATCTACTTTTTTTTTTTATACATCACAGACCCCAAGAAAAACATTTTCATGCTATATATTAAAAACAGGGTTAGAGAGTCTTACTCATAAACTATTAGAAAGAATTCAGTACTAGCAAAGGCAAAGTAAATATTCAACAATATTTAGTTTTGCTCACACATTAAGATAAAATTATCAAATGTGAAAAATCTGAACATCACCCATAACAAATTGCTAATGCTTTTAGGACAGAGTATAAAATCACCAGGAGGTTCAGAAGAGGAGCTCACAGTTTCTGGGGGTCAGTGAAAGCCTCCTTGAAGAGGGCTCAGAGAGAGGACTTCAGTGGGTGTGCCAGGGGAGGGGCAGCATATCTAGGCCTGTCTCACAGTAGAACTGAAACTAACTCTTCCTCCTTTCAAGTTTAACTGCCTGAGTATCTCCTATGTACTTGGCAGTGGTGCCATTACCTAGTTAATTCTGCTTAACTTAAATCACAGGTAACTTGTCACTTTATGTTAAAGGTCCTAAATGGTCCACCCGTTCTCTGAAACCAGTCACTTCAGAAAAAGTGCACCTCTCTGAGGATGCGAAACAGCCAGTATGTCACACATATTATATGGAATGGCACTGGATATAGCTGAATATTTCAAATGCTCACATATAGAGCTTGAACATGAATACCAATAATGACTACATTAACGAGTCTTTTAGAAATGACTTTAGGCCATGCTAAAGCCAGCTCTGCCCACTGTAGGACGTCCTTACACATTAGGGATGGCAGCTGTAAGAGCCTGGTTTGTTTAGGAGCCTGGCCAACCCACTAGTCAGTTACACACAGACTCCCAGCCATTCCAATACAGCACAGGTGGGAGGAACGGAACAGCAGCTCAGCTAAGTCTGCAGTTACAAAAGCCACAGATGGGAGGAAATATTTTAATTATGGTGAAATGTTAATGAAGAGTCCAAATATTAGACTCAAATGCAAGAGCTTAAAAATTATTGTCAAATCTGTGTCTGCTAGGCCATTTCATTTTACTTAAATATAATATACTTTCATATATAATTTAGGCCCCAGAACTCCCCAATATAATCACTTACTAAGAAAAGTGTGAAGGCAACTTTAACATACCATTTTCCTTCCCTATGGCATTTTCAGCTAAATAAAATCTAAGAACTGCCTTGTAAAACGAACCAAAAAATTTCCTTTTACAAGGAAATAGCAACATCTACTGGTTGTATTTTAACTTCATTTTGTCATAAACAAAAGTACTCTAACATTCTGAAAAGCATGGTTAGATACATCTACGTGCCTCACAATATAGACAGAACATATACACCTAATACATAAAGGAACTCACAAACTAGTTTTGCCCTGTTTTTACAAATAAAATAACTAATGTTTTTACATTCTAAGTGTTAAATGAATCTGTATATTAACAATTCCTGATACTTTTAATAAGGACTTCCATACTCCAAAAAAATATAGTATTTAGAGATAATTCAGAAACCTGAGGAACCAAAGTATTTCAATGTGATTAACCTTCCTTCTTGGAAGGTTAAATAAATAAATAAAAAGGAAATCTATTTATTCTGAAACACAGGGTGTGTGAGTAAAATTTCTCCTCATTTCTAATGTCAGGATATATGTAATTTTTAATTTTCATTAGGAAAATAATAAATTCCTCAAATATATTAAATTGGATAATATATTAAATGATTTCCATTCCAGTATTTACTGGCAGTATTTAAAAATTAAATATCTACCCTTTATGCAATACTCATTAACCATTTCAGAGTAAAAGTTGAGATGTTTTCTTAAAGTATTCATGAACTGAAACATCAATTTTAGTTTTCAACAGTTTAACAATTTGATAAATTGTTTCATTCCCTCGGGTATAAAAATGGATACAAATAAGTTTTAAATTATTTTACTTAAAATGTATCAGGACTAAGGGATATGATTTTCTCCTATTCCTTTTAGGCTGACATAAGAGGTGCAAAGGTAAAGGAAGCACAGAGAGCGCTACGCCCCACCCAGCGGCCCAGTACCTCCGGAGCGCCAGGTCGGCCTGGGCCTCGTCGCTGATGAGCTCCGCTTCGCTCTGGGCGATCCGCAGGGCCAGCTCCCGGTCCCGGCGCTCCTGCTCCAGGACTGCTTGCTGCTGGGACTCCTCTTCGCGCTGTCGGGCCAGCTGCGCCTCCACTTCAGCCTGCCAAGGCCAGAAAGCACTTCACCAAAGCGTCTCCATGTGTTCACCTCATCATTCCCATTACTACTTAAAACTGTTCCAAACCAGTTCTTTACTAAGAAATATCTTGTTTAACCAGAAATCTCTTCGGTCACTATTCTCTTCTGTATTATGATTTATACTTGCTCTTTCCAAATCCAAGAGAGGACAAAGAAACCATAGTTCCAACATTCTATAACTATTAAAGTCCCAGATATCACACAAGTATCCCAGGAATCACATTAACACCAGCACGAGACAAGCTGATGTCAGGAATTTACAGTGTGGCTTGTGCTCAGGATAAGTTAATAAAGCCAAGAAACTAAAATACATGACCAACTGTTCTCAGGCGTGGACTTTTTAAAAAATGAGGATCAGGAGAGAATCTTATCCTAGCCTATTACCACTAGTAGCTACAAAATTATAAAACAGTATTTTATAATTTATTTAATTAAAAGAGTATATTCTAAAATGATGTTTTAAGTAAATGTTCATCTGACTTTATGCTAGTTATAATAATAATAATAATAACACCAAGCTAATATTTATTGAACTGAGCACTGTTTGAAATGTTTTAACATGTGTTAACTTGTTTGATGTTCACAACTATTATTTACCCCCATTCCACAGAGAGAAAACTGTGGCCCATGGTCATTCATTGTTTCTTGTGCAATGTCACACTTTCTGTCAGTGACGGAGTCTGGATTTGAACTCACTTCTCTAACTACAAAGTCCCTTCTGATAATTTCAGAAACTGCTTTTCATCTCTGGGATAAACCAATGACAGCTTATATAGCAAATCAAGATATTGCTTTCACTTCTTTTGTTTTATAATTTTGTAGATTCTGTTTTGAAAGAAATTCAGTTCACCTATCTAATTAGTATATACCTGAATACGTTTTTCCTCATCTTCCCTTTTCTTTCTGTCTTCTTCTTCCTGTTTTCTCTTTGCTTCCATCTCAAGTTTCCTAACAAAAAATAGAATACTCTTCAAAAATTTAATATAAAACAAGGAATCTTTTAAAAAGCTACTTAACTATTAATAAGCAAAGGTTACAGGATGGGGACTTATATTAACTTCCTGGCCATATACATACCAACCCATTTTTTAAAAAAATAAAATCTAACTCTACTGACAATAATCTTCTGAAACAAAACAAATGCAATTATATTGCATAACCTTTACTATGTCTAAATTAACTTGGTTATAAAGCCTAGTTGTAAGGTGCTGATTACATGTGCTTTCCTGCACTCTTTTTCTCCAATTAAACAACTTCATGTTCATTCTGTCTGCCAGATTATGCCAGTCTTTCAAAACATTACCAGTTTTAAAACTGCAGAAAAGTTGAAGCGCCTTTTTTCTACTTATTAAATAATACAAAAGTCACTGCTTTAAAAAAAAGCTAAGACATCACAATTAAATTTAAATGTCAAAGGTTAAAGACAAAGAGGGAATCTTAAAAACAAAACAGAGAGAAGCAGTTAGTTACCTATAGGGAGCTACCATAAGGCTGTCAGCTGATTTCTCAACAGAAACTTTGAAGGTCAGAATGGATTGGAAAGAAATATTCAAAATGATGAAAAGTGAAGACTTATAACCAAGATTATCCAGCAAGGCTATCACTTTAGAATCAAAGGACAGGTAAAGAGCTTCCTGAACAAGAAAAAGCTAAAGGAGTTCCTCACCACCATCCCAGCATTGTATGAAATGTCAAAGGATGTTCTTTAAGAAAACAAAAAAAGATCAAAAATATGAACAAAATGACAACAAATACATATCTATCACAATTGAATCTAAAAATAATAATAAATGAACAAGCAGAACAGAAATAGCCTCACAAATAACAGAAAGTTTTGATGGTTGCCAGATGGGGGGGGTTGGAGGGGAGTAAAAACGGGGCCGGGATCAAGAAGTACAATCACTTAGCAAGTTATGTAATATATGATCACTGGGGTATACACCTGAAATGAATATAATTTATATCAACTGCAATTAAAAATGAAAAATGGTTGGAAAAAATACAATAAAGATTAAATTAAAAAATAAAAATGATTTTTAAAAAAGAAGAAATCCTCAGGTGTAAGAATCTAACCAAAATTCACATTATAGTTAAAATCATTTTATTTCATTTTTATAAAATAAGTTTTTCTCCATTTTCAAACTTATTTTAAAATTATAGTCATAAGCTGCAAGACACCATTTTGGTCAACAACGAACCATATATACAATGATGTTATGCCATATAGCCTCGGTGTGTAATAGGCTATACCATCTAGGTTTGTGTAAGTTCACTCTATGATGTTCTCACAATGATGAAACCACCTAACAACAAAATTCTCAGAACACATCTCCATCATTAAGCGGCACGTAACTGTAGTATTTTAAAATAATGCCTTTTAAAAATAAGAATATTTATCAATAAACACCACCAATAATTCACTGTTCTGTTTCCTACTAATTTGAAACAATATAAATGCCTTACATCCGCCTTTCCTCCTCTTCCTTTCTTCGACGTTGTTCATCTTCTTCACGTCTTTTTCTTTCTTTTTCCATTTCTTCTTGAATACGCCTCAGCCTTTCGGCTTCCTCTTCCTGCTGTTTCTTTTTCTGTAAAGCACTGAGGAGTTCCTCTGAGCTTTTAACTAGTGCATCATATTCTTTCTGTATTTGTTCCCTTGTCATCATGGTGGACTTTAAAAAACAGTAAACATGTGATTAAAAAGTTATCTCTTCTGCTGCACAAAATGTGAATACTGAACACTACTGAACAATATATTTTAAAATGATTAAGATGGTAAATTTAATGTTACCTGCCTTTGCCACCACAGAAAAACCAATATGTACATATACAACAAGGATTGGAAAAGTTGGTAAGCAATAAGCCCATTATCTTTATTATTATTTGCACATTGAAAAGTTATCTTTGCACACAAATATCTACATTTCCTATTACTCAAGTAATCAAATACTGAAGGGAGTTCTGTGAACAAAGTAAAATACTATCGTTAAAAAATAGTTTTAAAGAATGATTAATTTTGCCAGAATTTACTATGTTTTTATAATAATGTTCAAATATTACCTAAGAAATATTTAAGAAATTATTAAATACATCCAAAATTGTTGGATGATTTTCCCAAGTGAGCCTTCAAAAAATATGGCTTGGTTGATTTTAAGTAACACCATATAAACAGGGATGGATCTTAACAGATTTGTAAAATCAGCTAAGCTTATCCAAAACATTTTCATTCTTCTCTTGATCTTCTTTCTCCATTCTATCTCTAGGACTGAACACTGTCTATGTAAATTATCTGCAGGAAATATGATAAAAGGCTCAAGTTAAGATACTGTATCCCACATAATTGCACTGACTTATTAAACTTGATGAGAAAAACATTAAGACCCTAAAATAAAACAGCAAAAGACGAGAAGACACAGGTGAGATGTAATTACAAGCATATAAAAAAACTATCAATCGGGTGCTGGTTGGTGCAACTCAGTGGATTGAGCACTGGCCTGCGAACCAAAGGGTCAGGGCACATGCCTGGATTGCGGGCCAGGTCCCCATCAGGGGGCCTGCGAGAAGCAACTACACATTGATGTTTCTCTCCCTTTCTTTCTCCCTCCTTTTCCCTCTGTCTAAAAATAAAATAAATAAAATCTAAAAAAAAAAAAATTATCAATGCTACTGGTAATCAAATAAATGAAAATCAATACAAAAAAGAGGCCCCATTTTTTTTCTACAAAACTTGGGAGAAGATTAGTTGCTATTTTCTTAACAGTTATTTATGATAGTGGTTATATGAAGATAATTATAGAAACCAGGCATATTGCATAATAATAGGGGCAGAAAATTAAATGTACATTAGGGCAAGAACTATGCAAAAATATGTGCATGTAAAATAAGCCAGGAAAAGGAATAAACACCAGTAAAACAGTTTAATGTGTTAGTTTGGTATAGAGTTTTTTGGTAATTTTCTCCAAATGTTCAATATTATATTACTTTTATCATTTAAAAATTAGTTTCTGAAAGTAGAAAAACATGAAACAAAATAATTTGCATTAATCCTCCTTCAGTAATGATTATGCAAAAGCTTACCAAAAGCAGTATTCAGATACTGTTTAAAATAGTGAATAGTAACAAAATACAATCATACTTTAGTAACAATATACAATAAATAGTATTTTAGTTACTATTTTGAAAGGAAAAAGAAATCTTCCCTAGTAACTGATGAAAGTATAACTTTTTAATTCTTTTTTGCTATATATATTTTCAAACCTAGAGCAGAGAGAGTATTATAATGAACATCATTGGTCATCATTAGGACTCAACATTTGTAACACTTTGTATCCTTAAAAAATAAGGACATTTTCCTATACAATTTCAAGACCAATAACAAAAGAGATTAAATTACTTCAAAAAGTCAAAGTCATTTGGGTTAAAATTACATACCTTAATTTTGGCCATTAAAGCATCAATGGAAATTTCAAGGTCCTTGACCTGTTTATTCATCTCTGGTTTTCCTTCTTTCAGCGCACTTACTACTTCATTAAATTTATCTAGTCGTTTTTTCAGTGTGCCCACCTTAACCAGGCCATCAATGCTGTAAAAAGAACACTTCATCAGTTTAATTTCACCATTTAAGGCCACAGTTGTTGATTTTTTATTTTAACAAAATGCTGAATATATTGATAAAAAGGATATTTTACTTCTGTTTTCATTTATTCAATATTCTCTTCTTTTGGTAACTTGTTGAGGGTGGGAGAAAAAGCAATAATCAAATATGGGTGTGAATGACACTGATGCCTATCAATAGGATTTCAGCCTTCTATCTTTACAATGATAAATGGGAGAATTCAAATTAAAGAAGAACCTAAAAGAGTTATCTAGTCTCTTTTAAAGGTACTGTAGATAAATGGTTATTCAGACCTCCAAGTTTAAAGAGTATCAATTAATAATAAAAGCAGCATATAAGAATTAAATACTAAATGTACAGTGAGATAATTCCCATAGATAATTCAGAAAATCATGGTCAAAACATTAATGCGATGTTTTTAATAACAATACCAGTATATGGAATTCAGTGGATTTTTGTACACTGATTTTGTATCCTGCAACTTGCCTGTTATTTATTGTTACTAACAGTTTTCTGATGGGGTCTTCAGGGTTTTCTCATACAGAATCATGCCATCTGTGACGACACTTCTACTTCTTCATCGCCAATGTGGGTGCTTTTCATTCCTTTCCCTTGCCTGCCTGCTTTGACTAGGACTAGAACTATGTCGAATTAGAGCAATGAGAGTGAACGTCCTTATCTTCTTCCTGATTTTAGAGGAAAAGCTTTCAGTTTTTCACCACTGAGTATGGCATTAGCTGAGGATTTGTCATTCATGTCCTTTATTATGATGAGGTACTTTCTTTCTATACACACTTAACTGAGTGGTTTAATCATAAATGGATGATTATCAAGTAAGCTACTATGTGTAGTAGCTTATCAAATGTTTTTTCTGCAGCTATTGATAAGATCACATGACTTTTATCCTTTGCTTTGTTAATGTGTTGTATTACATTGATTGATTTGCATATGTTGAACCATCCCTGTGCCCCTGGAATGAACCCCACTTGATCGTGATGCATTTTTTTTAATGTATTGTTGTGTAGAGCCCAGAAATAAAGCCACATGTATTGTGTAGGGGCAAATAATTTTTGACAAAGGAGCCAGAAACAATGGAGAGGAGAAGGCCTCTTCAATAAACGGTGCTGGGAAAATTGGAAAGCCATATGCAAAAGAATTAAACTAGACTACAGTTTGTTCCCATGTACAAAAATTAAGTCAAAGTGGATCAAAGACCTAAATATAACATCGGAAACAATAAATTACACAGAAGAAAACATAGGTACTACACTCATTGACCTTGGCTCAGAAAAGATTTTATGAATTTGACCTCAATGGCAAGGGAAGTAAAGGCAAAAATAAATTAGATCAAAACAAAAAGGCAGCCAACCAAATGGGAGATATTTGCAAACAACAGCTCTGACAAGGGGATAATATCCAATATATAAAAAACTCAAACAACTCAACACCAAACAAACGATCCAATAAAAAAATGGGCAGAGAGCCTGAACAGAAACTTCTCCCAAGAAGACATACAAACGGCTAGCAGATACCTGAAAAGATACTCAATTTCATTAGCTATTAGGGAAATACAAATCAAAACTAAAATAAGATACTACCTCACACCTGTTAGAATGAGTATTATCAACAAGACAAAGCAATAACAAGTGTTGGAGAAAAAAGAACTCTCCTTCACTGCTGGTGGAAATGTAAACTGGTAGAGCCACTACAGAAAACAGTAGGGAGGTTCCTCAAAAAATTAAAAATAGAGGTATCATATGACCTAGCAATCCCTCTTTTGGGTATCTACCCATAAAACTTGAAAATGATTATTCACAAAGAAATAAGTACCCCTATGTTCTTTACAGAACTATTTACAGTGGCCAAGACATGGAAACAACCGAAGTGTCCTTTGATAGGTGATTAGATAAAGGTGTGGTACATCTGTGTGTGCTGTAGAATACTACTCAGCAATAAGAAAGGGCGGAATCCTGCTATTTGAGCCCACTTGGATGGACCTTGACAATATTATGCTAAGCGAAATAAGTCAGATGGAAAAAGTTAAGAGTCATATATTTCACTCATATGTGGGATATAAAGCTGAAACTCACAAAGACAACAGTATGGTGGTTACCAGAGAGAAGGGAGATGAGGGAGTGGTAAGGGGTTAAGGGGGGCCAAATATAAGGTGACAGAAGATGATCTGACTTTGGGTGGTATGCACACAATGTACAGAACATGTAGCATAGAAATCTACACTTGAAACCAATATAAATCTTATTAACCAGGGCCACCCCAATAAATTTAAATAAATAAACAATGTCACTGTGACATTTATCAAGAAACCAAGTCACTAAAATAATCAGAATAAAAGAACTTATTTCAACAATCTATTTCATCCTTTTATGGTGTCTATATTTTTGCAAGCTCCTTCAAATTCTTTTGTAGAATGAGGCAAGTAATGAAGTAATCAAATAATTAATTTCAAATAAATAATACAAATAATAGACTAATATATCTTTTTATAAGAAATGAGAAAAGAGAAAACTCTGAGTGTCCAAACTGCCCTTCATTATGACTTTACAGCCATTTTACATTTGGGGAATTAAGTTTTGTAGGATTCTTTAGTAAGCACTATTCATCTTACCGAGGTTTGTGTCTCCTTTTGCAAAGCCACATTCGAATAGTTTTTTGCATTTTAATGCAGGCTTCTGCTCGATATTTTATTTTGTTTTTCACTATGTGTAAGAGAAAAATATAATGACAGAAAATCATTCAGTTTAAATCATACATACAATAGTTTTAAAATCCACTCACTTTCACAAAGCGATTCTGAAGAAACACGAAATCTTACTGAACGTATTATACCACACATCAAAATCAGGAAGTTTAACATTTCTTTAATTCTTTTTACTTCTTAAAATAAAAAGTATACCATGTATATGACTAGATTTACATTTTAAATATATTATTTCCTTGTTATGCTACACTATTGCTTCCCAAACTGTTCTAGGCAATATTGGTCTATGAAATTCTAACAGGTGTGTCTTGAAAAAAAGGATTCACCTGTCAAATGAATTTAGGAAAAGCTAAGTGCTACTTCTGGAGATTCACAACAAACACAGTTGAGTGAGGCCTCTGAGAATCCTACAGTAAAGGAATGTATGAATATTTAACTTCGGTTACCCAGAATGTGCTAGGTTGATCTGACCATGAAACGTTTTTTCTGGAGCTTCCCTAACAGCCTGCAAAGATCCTGACTGGTTATTAACTTCACCACTGCACAACACAGCCCATGAACAAATGTATAGTATAGGTGATTTTAATACAATGTGTTGTCCATCATAATGCAATGTATAAACCTGAAAGCACTGAACTATAGTGATAAATGTTTTATTTTACATTTATAAATGGAAAATTAAAGAAAAAGATCTTCTGTTTTTTTATTATAGTTTTCTTTTTTATCTATATTCATACTTGTCCAACAAAATACCTCAATAATAATATTTGCATGGTTCCTTTTCATTAGGTCAAAAATTTATTTTTTCTATTAATAAGGAACAATTTACTGAATTTGTTTCATGTTTCTAGCACTGTTTCAGGTACACTGGTGAGTATGGGGGGAGGGCAATTACAAGTTTAATCAAGTAAATAACAATAGCTCCCCACAATCAAAGATTTTCCATAGATACTCAAGTAACCCGAAAATATTTTGCCCCTCACCCTTGTCTGGAGTCAGATATAAGTAGTCTGTACGACCTTGCCAGAAACACAAGCAAAAGCAGCTCAGTACAGTGTGTTGAAGAACAGGGTCTAAAAAAGCAGATGCAGGAAAAAAGGCTGGAAAGAAAAGCTGAAGCCCCATTTTATGAGATCTTGAAAGAGAATCTGAGACATAGGCTTTTTAGACTTTACATAAAGAGAGCCTTAATAAAGGCTTTTGGTTTAGAGTGAGAACTCTAGGAAGGTAATTCTGGGGACCCAGGAAAACCACTTTGGGAGCTACTGAATCTACTATGTAAGTGGAGAAGGGGCTCCACTACGGCCCTGGCAATAAAGATGGAAGAACATGCAGTATTTGCAGGAAGAATCAACAGGGTTTATTGACTGACAAGATTTCAGGGACAGGAAAGGAGAAATCATTACCACTTGAAGCTTTGGGCATGTTATACTAATGGTGCCATGCAGGTAGAAAAAGCTCTGGCTAAAGTCTGAGAGACTGGGGGATGGTCTGGGAAAAGGTGAGGAGGGGGCAGGGAGAGAAAACAAGACAGTGAGCTCTGTTTTGTTTAGGACATGATGAAGTTAATTCTCAAATAAAGAAGTATCACATATACTCAAAAAAAAGAAAGTCCACAAATACGAATTTATCACATACTACACATGAAGTATTACTTGAGGAACAAGGGAAACAACGTGAATAAGTGATGCAATTCCTATTATCCAGCACTTGCCACTGAGACAACTTTATAACATTTCATTTCCAAAATAATTAGAGAGCTTGGTGTGAAAGAGAACACCTACATTTGATGACTGAGAGTGAGCACCACTGCACTTTCTTCCAGCGACTGCAGATAAGCCAGTGATTGACTCTTTTAACCAGTTCTGCTAAATGATCAGGGTCAGACTTCATAATCTGATCAAATTCTGCAAACTAGGAAATAAAATAATTTAATTATCGGTACCAAAACACACAGAGATACAAAATAACTCAAATCCAAAATCTGACTTTCTGGAAATAGCCACAAGCCATTACTAAGGCATGTCTCAGTGAGTTATCAGCAAACCCAAAAACACGCCACTGTCTTCTTGCTGCTTTTCTCTTCCTCCTTCCTTCCTTCGGGATCTCGGAGGGGTAAGGCAGGACACTCACTGCTAGCTAGCAGTTTCAGTAGTAAAAGTAGAAAAAAGTCTTAAATGACAACTAAAGATGGTTGGCAAAAAGTTTTTAAGGAAAAAAGAATGAAAAAAGAAGGGCTAATATAGCTCTAACGGGCTAAACCACATTCTCAGAAATCTGTGTGTAGTTCCTGACAAGTGAAGGTCACCTATATAATGTTATGCACCACCAAAACTATTCCATCTCCTCCAAACCCCATCCCTGTATTGGTCAGAGATAAGAAACTGTTGCTAAGAGACAGACAACACAAACAAAACAACTATTAGGTTATTAAGAAAATGTATCATTTCCACAATTTATCACCAAATGACATGATAATTTCTATCCTATACCAAATAGCCCACCAGCAATTTTCTACCTTTTTCATCTCACAGCACACATAAAGTAATTACTAAAATTCTGTGGCACACCAAAAAACAGACTTTTTGCCAATCTGACAAAAAAATAGGTATAATGTTGATTCATTCACACCAGGTGGCTATTGTGCCAGTGGCTATCTTTTTTTTTTTTTTTTTTGGACAATCTAAGGGAAAAGAAGTCAGTGCCCTTGGTTAGTTGGGTTCTGCATGTTTTCAAAATTTTTGTAGCACAAGAGTTGAAAATCGCTGTATCCTACTATTATGCATTGAGGATGTCACATCTATCAATATAATGGCTTCTCATAATCAAAATTAAAAGTAACATAATGAGACTAAAGATCTGTGAAATATGCCTTGCGCTTTTAACATTTTCTTCTCATTAATTTCTCTGGAAGCAAACAGGATCAAGTGCTTTCTCTATCAGGCTATCAATTCTACAATAGTACCGTAGCCCTAAAATAAGATAAATGTTGAGTTTATGAAAATATATATATAATTACAGCTAAGCCAAATATGAATTATATATTTGTTTTCTCTTAATTTTTTTCTTTTACAGGAAATGGTATGGGTTTTCTGCAGTAAAAATATTCACAGGAAAGTACATACATTGTTAATGCATAACACAGATTTTATCTCACACCCAAAAATGTGAAATCAGATTTACTGTGATTAATTTAGCCTTCAAGGCACTAGAGATATTTATTAATGATTTTGCTAAGTCAAAGTATGGTTGATTATTACATAATAACAAGTGTGTTTAAAATTATGAAGATGTAATTTGATCATTTTAAAGTTAGGAATGGTAAAATTATAAACAGATTGTGAGAGCATTTAAGTATTTCTGCATTATATATACTGAGTTATGAAATATTCTTAACTTGGTCTTATAACCTAGTACAAGAACCTGTAAATACTAAAACTATGAGTTAGCCTAAGAAAATTATGTTACACACAAAAGTATTTATACACTCACTCATTCTAGGGTTTGAGAGAACTCAGTGCAAAGCCCAGTCCAATTTCCTATACCATGTACATCTATTCTACTCTAACAGAACTTGTTCTCCACACAGTGAAAACTCAGAGTATTGTGAAATTTTTTATTATTAAGACTGAATTAATAGGTTTTAGAAAAGCTTTCGACTTGTTTAAAACACAAGTATTTTCTGGCTAACCCTCCTTTAAACAAAAAATCCAATCAGACAACGTTCTGATTCCAATATTTCCAAAACTGAAAAAAACTGTAAAATTTATACAGAGTATTACACATTGTAAACTTCTCACATATGTATATATGCATGCTGTTAGTGATCCTATAAACCAAGAATAATTCAAATCACTAAACACTTAAATTATTCACTAATCCCTAACTATTCATATTCATCACGTTGAAGTTTAAAATAAAACGTTATTTACCTTGCCAGGTCTAAAAAATACTTTAGTTAACCCAAACTTGTAGTCAATTTCATTTAATCCCAAAGCTTTAAAAAGAGCCTGAAAAACAAAAGTTAAAAAGTTAAAGAACAACTAGTAATTAATAAGAAAGATGCATACAGATAAGGAATTTCAATTAATGTAATATTTGTACCTTACAAAACAGTCTTGGATCTAATCTTGCAAGTTTATCTGGCATGTACTTTTTATACATGTTGTAGAGTTCATGAAATGAAGCTCGTGATGGGAAACCACCCTGCATCAAGTCCAAAACAGACACCATACCTAGATTCATGAACAAACACACATTATTGCCAATCACTGCAGAGAAGTCAAAAAATAACATGAATGATCAACTTTACAAATTAACATTTAGAAAGGTGAAATTCACAGGAATTATCGACAAGTAAATTACTTGCCGATAATTCCTAGTACTAGGAATTATCGGCAAGTAAATATTACATAGGAAATATCATATTTATACTTATTGTGTCCCAACTTACCCACCACCTAAAACTACTGCAGCAATTTTCATCTAAAACCACCTTGCGTAAGCCTTGTTTTTAGGGATAAACTACTGGTCTCCAGAAAGCTCAAATCTAGTTTATATTTTCTTTTCTGCTACAAATCTCTGTGTCATAATTATAGTATATAAGGCCTGCATTAGGCCGTTTTCCAAGTCCTGAGGTTAATTTTAGAAGGTTCCTGACAAGAGTCTCCAAAAGCAGTCAAACACAGTCCCAAGCTCTCACCAGCGCTGAAACAAAGCAAACGGACAAGAAAGGAGAGCTCACTATTTCACTATAAAGATCCCCTTTCACTCACTTCTCAAAGAAACTAGTCTAAAGGGGTAAAGAGTCTATACAATGCATATTTATTTTCAGTGAAATTTAGTAGGCGGTTAATTTGAGCCTTGAGTCAATGTGAACTTTTCATGTCATGAAAAGCATAAAGTAGTCAAGGAAAAGCTCAATAACTAGAGATAATGCCAAGAACCTTTGTTCACCAAATAAAACCTGGATTTTAGACTCTGGGACTATTTGACTTAATGGAGAAAATAGCATTATTCCGTAAGTGTTAAGACATATGGTTAGGCACTTAGAAAACAAAAACAGCATTTGATCCTTGCCTCACTTATACCCAAATAAATTCCTGCTAGCCAAATTTAAATTTACTAATTTAAATTAGTAAAATGAAACTATAAAATATTTAAAAAGTGGATTTTTATTTTAAAATCATCTCATGGGAAAGACAGCCTTTATAGACAGTCATATTAAATTTAAATTTTTTAATGGGAAAGGTGTAAAACATCACTACTACTCAGGGTTGATGACAATATAAGAAAACACACAAATCCATTCTTTTTGGGAGAGTAAACCAGTGCAACAATTTTGGATGGTAATTCAGAAATATATATCCCTTTAAGCCAGAGCTTTTCTACTTCTATGAATCTATCCTACAACTTGTCACATGTGGGGGCAAATACATGCATAGAGAATTTCTATATATCTATTGGGCCATTGTTTTTAATAGAAAAAAACCAACTTCTATATCAATTACATTATGTTATAACCATATATGATGTATTAATTAAAAAGAACATAGCTTTACCTAAAAAAATATCCAAGATATACAGTTAAGTGGTCACCACTGAGAAGTCAGGCTTTTTACTTTTATTTTTTTACTATTTTATTTGTGTTACAGTGAACATATATAACTATTATTATTTTTAATACGAATCAATGAAAACATAAAAGCAATCATTCCTATATAAGGAAATCTCCAGAAACAGATTTAGTTCTAGGCTCTGCTTGAAGAAATAAAACGTTTGGTTGACACTGTCACAATTTTGCCCATTTTATGTAAAATAAACAAGTACTCTTGGAAACATTCACATCTTCCACCTGAGTCCCTTGGCTTGCCCTGTAACTGTGGACAACATATGAACTGGCTCAAAGAAGTTCATTAAGAATTTCATGGAGCTTAACAAATTACCAAGCCTATGGCTGTTTTCTCAACACATCAAGTACTCTTCCTTCTAGAAATTCCCATGACCTGAATCTTCCACTGGGAGTTTGGTGACGGGTCTGTTGGTGAAGTTCTGGCTGGTTATATTCAGAACCCTACTTTGATACCACAGACAGGCAGAACAGCCCCAAGGTTACACAGGAAGATCTACTGCCTTCTCACACCTTCCACTACTTTACCCTCATGCTGGCTGATTAGAAGATAGTGATTTTTAGCCATGGCCAGGTGGCTCATTTGGTTGGGGCACTGTCCTGTACTCCGAAAGGGCATGGATTCGATTCTCACTCAGGGCACATAGCTAGGTAGCAGGTTCAGTCCCCACTGGGAAGTACACAGGAGGCAACCAATTAATGTTTCTCACATTGATGTTTCTGTCTCTCCCCCACCCTTCCTCTCTCTCTAAAATCAGTAAAACATATCCTTGGGTGAGTTTTTAAAATATATAGTAATTTTAGTAAAAGATGTCCCAAATTAATTAATTTTCCTTAAATTGGAAAAAATAACAGAAATGGAATGGCGAAGTAGAATTCAAATTTTAAATATGTTTATTTTAGAAAGTTTCATAAATATTTTCACTTCTACCAGTTACTAGTACTTTTGGCTTTTTCTCATTACCTAGCCACATGGCTAGAACCAAATCTATACCATTTTACTATTAGTAGCACTTTTTAAAAATCTAACTATTATGAATCAGAGTCCTCTACTAAACTGCCAATATATCTCAATATGTTGAAATATACTGTTTACTGAAAGAGAAATCTAAGCTTGAGCATCAGTAAGCCCATACTCTGCTAGCCTAACAGTATGTATGATGGGACCTGTCTGGAAAGTCCAGCCATCGTTAATAAAACAAGAATGGTTTACAAGACGTTGATGTAACTTGGCAGCCAGGGACAGTGGACTGAAATGCACATGAGTGAACAATGATGACTTCACTGTACTAGTCAGTGGGGGCAGTAGATGCTATTGAGTGAGCATGTGTGCTGCGTGGCTATTACATTAAAAAAGACTGAGCGAATTAGGGCAATGAGTCTGCATCAGATTTTGCGTTAAGCTCGAACATTCCTCCACAGAAACTATTTGGATGATTCAGAAGGTCACAGCTATGGGCAACTGGTGAACACGACAATGCCCCCACTCATGCACCACAATTCTAGCAAAGTTTTCTGGCGAAACATCAAATCACCCAGGTCACTCAACCCTCCTACAGCCCAGATTTGGTGCACTGAAACTTCTGGCTTTTCCCAAAACTGAAATCACCTTTGAAAGAGAAGAGATTTCAGACCATCAGTGAGTTTCAGGAAAATACAATGGGGTAGCTGATGGCAACTGGGAGAACTGTGTGAGGTCCCAAGGTGCCTACTTTGAAGGGGACTGAGGCATCATTGTTCTAAGTACAATGTTTCTTGTATCTTGTATCTTCTTCAATAAATATCTCTATTTTTTCATATTACATGGCTGGATACCATCAGGACAGACCTCAAATAGCTAAATATAAACAGGTTTGCCTTGCCAGTACATTAGATGCTCACTTAGAAAATAAGTGATTTACAATATTGGGCTAAACAAATTGTAAAGAAAAATTTAAAACAGAAAAAAGTCAAACTCAAAGCAAAAACCTCCTAAAGAAAATATTACAAAAATACATTTATACTTTAATGTAGGAATAGAGCAGACATAAAGTATTTAACTTTCCAGTAGTGGTGAAAGTAGTCACAAATTAATCTCATATTTGCTAGACTATTTATTTCATTAAACAAATATTTATTGAGTCTAGTATATGCCTTACACGGCTAAGAGGCAGGGATATATATGTGCAAGCCAAAACAGATAACAGTGTCTGCCCTCATAAGGTTTATAGGTTAAGGAAAGGAAAAATTAAATAATTATTCAAATATATAAAAAATTTATGACTGTGAAATAAAGGCACTCAACACCTTTACTCAGGCGCCCTTCCTAGTTACAGGTATCAAGAAAGGTTTTCATAAGGAAATGACAATCAAGCTGAGATGTAAAAGATGAATACAAAGGAAGCAGAGGAAGCAGCATGTGCACAGGCCCTGTAACAGGAAGGAACATGGAGCATTTAGGGAACTAAAACAAAGGCCTGTGTGGCTGTAGTACAGAGAAAATGGAATAGAAAGAGATGACGCCAGGGACACATGGGTCAGAACATATGGGGCCTCATAAGCTTCTAGGATTTTTTTATTTACCCTAAGAATAATCAGAAGCCATTATAGCCTTTTAAGCAGTAAAAAGACATAATCAGACTTCAGTTGTAAAGCAGTAATTCTGGCAGTATGAAGAGACTGAGCAGATGCAAGGAGAATGCCTAGGAAGCTATAGCAAAAAGCCAGGTGAAAGAAGGTGACAGCTTGAGTCAGGAAGTACTAAGACTCACTAAGAGAGAGAGAGCTAAGTGAGGTAATCATAAATGTTCTCACCACAAAAAACAAATGGTAATCACACGACCCAGTGGGGGCGTTAGCTAATGCTATGGTAGTAATCATTTTGCAATACATGTGTACCAAATCAGCACACTGTATACCCTGAACTTACGAAATGTCATGTGGTCAATTAAATCTAAATAAATTGGGCGGGGGGCGGGGGGAGACACAATGTTTAGGAGGTCACACCAAAGGGACTTGGGCAGCCAGAAAATATACAGCTATGCTGTCCAATGTGGCAGCAACTAGCCACATGCTCTGTAGTTGCAGTCGCCACAAGTGACTTTTTAAATTTGAACTAAAAAAAATAAAATTTAAATTTAAAATTCATAATAGTCACATCCAAGTGCTCAAAAGCTACAAGTATCCAGTAGCTACCATATTGGACAACACAGATACAGAATATTTCCATTGCCTCGGAAAGTGATATGGGACAGCACTGATAGTGAGTGAAGAAGGAAAACACGCCCCACCCAAAGCCTGAAAACGCTCATAAGTGATATCCAGGGAGAAAAAGATGACCCAGCAGAGAAGCCAGGAAAGGTCAGAGAATTAAAAACAAAAGCAAGGACACAGCCTTCTTCAGGAGCCAAGAAAAGAGTTGCAAAAGTTATTGGTCGGAGTCTAATGCTGCTGTGAAGTCCATTAAGATAAGGACTGCAAAAGAACACCTGAGTTAGGATCAAGGAAGCCACTGGTGAACTCGTGTAGAATTATTTTGTTGGACTAGTCAAGGTGGAAGCTGAATTCTGTAGAGGGGAAACAGCAAGTGGAAGGCAGACACTGAGAAAGCGAGAACAGACTATTCTTGGATATTGAAAAGGAAAAACTAGAGAACAAAAAGTGGGGCAAATGATAAAGAGGGAGCTGAAAAGGAATGTGGGTCCGAGGTAATTAAGACAAGGGTTAGCATGTTTAAATGGTAACAGATCCAGCTCACTACACACGAGGTCTATCCGGAAAGTATCCAGCCATGAAAAATAGAGACATTTATTGAAGAAGATACAAGATAAAAGAAACACTGTACACAGGACAATGACACCTCAGTCCCCTTCAAAGTAGGTACCTTGGGACCTTACACAATTCTCCCAATATCTCTTCCGCTGTTTAAAAACCCTCTGCAAAATCCTTTGTTGGAATTGTCGTCAGCTAGACTGTCGTATTTTCCTGAATCATTAACACCCTGAAATCTCTTTCATTTCAAAGGTGATTTAATTTTGGGGGAATCTTGTTCCCAAAATCTTGTTCATTGGTAGCAGTTTGAATCAAATCATTAGCAACTACAGTACAATGTTCCTTCTGCTCTGCTAAGCAGAAGCCATGGAATGAACTTTGCAATGACACATTTTACGCCAAGATCCTGCATCGAAATCTCAAACACAGTATTTTCTGGAATTCCAGATCAGCTTCTAGTTCTCACACTGCCAGTCACCCATCTTTGTTGATTGCAGACAGTACATGTTCAACATTTTCAACTGTTCTCCTTGTTGGAGGCCTTCCAGAATGTGGATGATTTTCATCAGATTCTTGACCATCTTTGAATTGTTTGTGCCACACTTTTGTTTGTGCTGCACTCATTGCATTGTCCCCAAAAGCCTTCTGAATCATCCCAATAGTTTCCGCAGAGGAATGCTCAAGCTTAACACAAAATCTGATGCAGATTCATTGCTCTACTTGCTCAGTCATTTTGAATGTGACAGCCACACAATACGCATGCTCACTTAAGGGCACCTACTACCCCCAACTGACTAGTACAGTGAAGTCATCATTGTTCACACGTGCATTCCAGTCCACTGTCCTTGGCTGCCAGGTTACATTGATGTCGCGTACGCTGTTCTCATTATATTAACAATGGCTGCACTTTTTCTGGACAGACCTCTTATAATCAATATTGAAGATTCAGGAAAAGACAGGAAGAGAGGGATTCCAAAGAACTACAGTCCAGCCCTGGCTGGTGTGGCTCAGTGGATTGAGTGCCAGCCTGCAATCCAAAGAACTACAGTCCAAGTAGGAGAGGCAGACAGAAGTGTTCCTACTTTCTTAGCAGGAAGGAAGGTAATGCGGGTAGACAGAAGTGTTCGTTAGCAGAGGTGAAGCTTTGAGGTGTTTGTTCTTTCGTTAAGAGGAGAGGCTATATGTTGGCAGAGGTTCAGAGATCTGAGAGCAGGGTGTGTTGGACTAGTTTCCATGGAGAAACAGAATATGCTGACCAGGGAGGCTTGGCAGAGTGGGTATGAGAGCCCTTTAAAGGTTAGTAATCATGAATTTATAAAGGTGTCAATCTGTCTTGCTTATCTTATCTATGCAGATGAGGAAAAAGGACAGAATTAGATTCATCAATAGCTAAAGTTATGTGAGAGGGGTCACTGGGGGGCCTAAACTTTTTACAACTGGGGGAGGGCTGTTTAAGAAAAAAGTATATACATAATTTCAAATTACAAAAGAATATAAAATCAGGTGCAGGCCTGTAGAAGGAGCCCATTTAAATGAGGGACCCAAAAGCATAAGTGACCTGAGCTTTATAATAAACCCATCTCTGAGAAGAGCAAAATAAGGAATCAGAAAGGCAAAGAATTTAAGGAAGTGTCGCAAGCCTGAGAATATATTTTTAAAAAAGGAAGGACTGATGCCTTGGGGATAAGCAGTTCAAGTAGGAATGGAGGATGACTGTGGAGTGAAGGAAAAAGAATGGGCCTGGCACCTAAGACGTCTGAGACCCAGCAAGGTTAGACTGCGGTGGGTGAGAGGGAAAGTGATAGTTTTACCAAATGCACAGAAGTTCCACAGAAGCCAAGGGCATTGTATTGTTTCCATTTTTTTACAAGTGGAGGTGTGGGAAGCAAGGACACCAAAACCTACTTCCTGACCCTGTCACGTGGGGAATGAGAAATGCACTGCTGGACTGAAGAGGCCATTGGAAAGCAATCCATTTAAGGGAGATCTATAAGTCTGTAGAGTTTTTATAAATTTTACTTTAATGATGTCAAATAGTTTTATTTCACCATAAACTATACCCCAATATTGCTCAAATAATTTGCCAGTCATTCTTTTCTTATAATTAAAAGAATAAGATAAAAATCTTATTACATGTAAAAATCAGATAATTGAGAAATATTTGAAAACATTGGATATACTAAATTGTATTTGAGCTTAGGCTCCTGACACACTGATACAGATTATAAAAATATGGAAATACCTGAACACTGAAGTTGAGACAAAATTTGAGCACCTTCAAAGTGGTGGCTTGTCATCTTTAAATTAGGTTTTATACAACGAATAAAGCTTGCTCCCTAGGAGAATAAAGGCACACTTTAAGACAATACATATACCATTCTCATTTATCTTTCTATGAAACCAGCAACTTTCAGTGCATATTATCATTAATATATTAACCTCTTTCAAAATAATCACTAAGGTATATATATATGTGTCAAGTCACTATGTTTTACTCCTAAAACTAATATACTATTATATTTCAATTATACTTTAATAAAAATGAATATATGGATAAAGATGTGGTACATATATACAATGGAATACTACTCAGCTATAAGAAAAGATGAAATACTGCCATTTGCAACAACATAAAACAGACCTTGAGAGTACTACATTAACTGAAATAAGTCACTCGGAAAAAGCTAAGAACCATATGATTTCACTCATGTGGGACATACAACTGAAACTCATAAAAACAGGCAACAGTATGGTGGTTGCCATAGGGAAAGGGAGAGGGGTAGTTGTAAGGGATAAAGGGAACCAAATATATGACAGAAGATGATTTGACTTTGGGTGGTGGGCACACAATGCAATATAGAGACCATGTACCATAGAAATGTACACTTGAAACCTATGTAATCTTATTAACCCATGTCACTCCAATAAATTTAATTTTTAAATTTTTTAATTAAAAAAATAAAAATAAATAATTTTAAAGTTTTTAAAATGTAAAATAATACTATGAAACAGAAACTTAGCATACTTTTAACACTTAAAACTTAAAATAAATTCCTGCATTTTATACTAATATTAGGAAAATAGTATATTTTTGAGTGTCAAAAACTGTTATTGTAAAAAGAGTCTTTCACTGTGAAATGCTGTAACATATTTAAACAATACATTATCTTTAATACTAAAAAATACATTTTCCTTCTCCATAATAACTATTTATTTTCACTTTCTCAAACTACAGGATAATCTTAATAACATTCAGATAATTCTATATATTTATAAAATAATTTGACTTCACATGTGTATCTGACCTCCTTTAGAAACAAACAATCAAAATAAGCATTTTAAAAACCATTTTTGTAATGAGGGTATTTGGTTTAAAATAAATTTCTAGTTACTCAGATTTACCATGCTTATTTGAGTAAATACTAACAATAGCTTAAGAGGACCATTTTAAAATCCTGTTTTTTTAAGAGTACTCACAGTACTTCGAAGTTTATCCAGAAGCAAATTTAACTGAGTCTGTAAAAGAATGGAAATCACTTTTCTTTTCAAAAAGCAAAAACATATAATGTCAAAAGTCAATATTAGCCCTTCAACATTAGAATAAAATAACATGCAATAACGTGGATATATAACACATTATAATTTAACAACTTTTGGTACACAAACTCTTTCACAGAAACATGCAAAATATATGGCTAATATAAGGACAATAACTTATTTTACCTATACAGAGCTTGTAAAATTAGAAGACTAAAAACTAGCAGTAATAAAACACATACATGCGCACATGCAGGTGGGATGAATGAGGAAAGCATACAAGCAATGAAGAAAGTGAATGAAACTGCTGGGGATGCATTCAACAAGAGATCGGCTAAGCAGTATCTGAACACGCGGCAAGCTGGTGTAGTTTGTGTCACGCTCCATTAAGAATGTGAAGGCATTTTTAAAATATACACTAATGGTATATATTTGGATTATTTTATGTAACACTTATAAATAAAATTATCCTGCCTAGCTGTGGAAACCCTCCTAACTATTTCAAAACATTTCACACCTCAATTAATTTTAAAAGCTTGAACAGTTTTCTCCACAACAAATTTACACTGAACACTACAAGTTACTATGCTTTCCTGTTTTTAATTGTATTGAGTTTTATGATTTAATTTCATTCAGTACTAATTTAATTCATATATATCTGCTTTATTCTCTGCAAAGTAAATTAATTATATAAAATTCTTACATTGATTTTATGCTCAGATGTTTATTATATTGCTTACAAAAGATATGATATTTCTTAAATTAACATATTAAATCAATCACAGCTATATTTAATAATAATAATGGGTATACTTCACTGAATGCTTTCTATGAGTCGATCACTGCTCAAAGCTTTTCATGGTCATTATCATGTTTAATCTGTGCAAAAATTCTAATTACAAATACAGTATTAGCCTCATTTTACAGGTGAAAACATTGAGGCCCAGAGGGATAAATTACTTGCCTAAGATCATGAAGCTAGGTAATGGCAAGGCCAAGATTCCAACATAAGGCCTAACACCAAAGTTCATTCTCTTACCAGTAACACTACAGTATACCTCAGACATGATAGGCTTAAGACATAATCAATATAGACCATCATACAACTAAAAAGCAAGAGCCACTAATTTGGAAAGAAAACAACTATCACAAAGCCCAATGCTTCTAAATCCACAGACTAAGCACAGTATTCTCCAAAACAAAAATGGAGATATAGTAAATCAGAAGAGTAAAATCAGCAAAAATAAACTAATAGCATCTAGGAAAAGAGGGATAAATGTCAAAAATCAAAGAACAGCAGTCAAGAACCATTAGACACAAGGGTAAACAACCTTACATAACTCGTGCTTTATTTGTATTTTATTTTTATTTTGAAGCATAAAAATATTCATGTATATAATGACAATAAGATTTCTATCAAAAAGGGTTACTTCTACTATATCACTAACAGTAAAAGGGTTGTTTCAATAACCTGAAAATG
>PVJD01015491.1:0-24724 GCA_004026545.1 Mormoops blainvillei
CAGAGGGTAATTTCATTTTAAAATGTTTTGAAAAAAGTAGAATGTGAGATCCCATTTAGAGCTTCCACATACACTGTACATAGTATGGATGCTTTGGGAATCACTAGGGCTGTTTATTCTACTTTTTTGGAACTTGTATAATGGAATATTTTCAATCTTACTCTTCTCCGAAAAGAAGAGAGCCTTACTTTTGTGGGATCCAATCATGTGCTGTATAATTGTTAGTGTTCCTCTAAGATAAAGTTTAAGTAAATTTATGGGAACACAAAAATATTTATTTTCACCTGTAATGTCAGTTATTTGTTCATATAATATACACTTGACTCTTAAGCCAGCTGAGAAAAGAAAAACATTATCTATATGACAAAAGTTTATTTTATGTTTCAGTGCTTTATTTTGAATGAAAATTTTTAATATAAAACAGTATATGATGGCACATATAAATACATGATGATGCCATTCAATTATGCCATTAGAGAGATCCAATTTAAACATTTGAAGTGGTTGAAAAATTTCACTTTATTTTTTTTTTACTATATAATCACAGATATTATAGTTTCTGGTTAAATTTAAATATTGCATTATTAGTAATAGATAATTTGCCAGATACAGCAATATCCCCTAAAATCTAATTATATAAGTTTTAAAGCATGGTTAAAATTTCCATCATATTCTTCCCATAGAACATTACCTCAGTTTGAACCTGGATGAACTTATGACCGTATCCACCAATAGACTGCAATGGAAGTAAACCATGAGAATTTCAATGTCACATTTCAAAGGTCATGCAATTTCTCCTTTGTTTGCTAAAATATTTGCTCTTGGTATTCCTACAGTCTAAGAAGTCTGACTCTTACAACCACCCTGCCGAAGAAGTCTGCTATAGGTACTCTAGTCAACAGAACCAGCTAAGAGCAGCATGCTAGCCAAATCCCCCCCGAAGCAGCAGCAGCATGAGGGAAGGCATTTGTACTCATCAGACCTGCCTCCCTGTCTGCCAAACACCACCAAGCAACTCCTTTTAATGCCACATGAAACAGAAGAATCACCCACCCAAGTCGTGCTGGAATTACTGTCCCACAAATAAGAGACCTATATTATAAAGATGGTTAAGTCACTACCTTCTGAAGTAATCTGTTATATAACAAGAAATGGGACAAATGTCAAACATGGTTTCAGATGATTACAAACTTTTATCCTCAGAGTCAAATATCCAAAGTGTACATTCTCCATAAAAGGATCACATAAAATCCAAAACATTATTAATTACTTATTACTTATTAATAGATTAATTAATAATAAATTATAGAAACCACAATATTTACAATCATTCATTGTTTGATCTTGCCAGGCATGGCTATATGCTATACATATATAACTGACATAAGAGTAATGTAACCTAGATTATATGTATTGCACACTTTAATAAAATTCAAGCATCATATCAAATGCAAAAAGTTGAGCGCAGCCTGGTGGAAAATATGGTATTTTCAAAAGTACTCAAGAATGCAAGATAGAAGTTTGATTTGTTTTGGAATTTTAGCAATGCTCAGTGCTGATATCCACTCTGTATGATACAATCATATTATGAAATATGAAGACCATTGTGGAATTTTTTTTAAGATTAAACAACCTTACAACTGTTATGTTGAAAGCTGCGTTTGAATATAAAATATGATTACTCTATAGAAAAATATTTTTGTCATTATAAAAAGAAATATAGAGGTATAAAATCTTTTAGGAACCCCTATCTAAGGCATTTTCCTAAGAAATACAAGAAGTAAATAGATTTCTACAGAATGTTTTCTGTGTACTTTGGAGTTTATATAGAGAAACCAATATATTTGGATTAAAAATATTTCACTGAGTCAAAGGAGAAAGCAGAATATTTTGCAATGTGTAAATAAAGAAAATAACTTAAGCTTTGGTCACTTTTGTTGCAGTTAAAGCACTCGTTCAGGGGTGAAATAGCATATCACCTGTGCCAGTACTAAATATTGTGACCTTCCTTTATTTCAGAAATGCAACTACCATACAAGACACCAGAAATTGTAAAAAAAATGAGACCCTTGAGGATCTTGTAGACTCATATTTAAGAAGAAAGATGAGCATTTTAAAAAAAGTTATAAAGTCTAATAAAATAATAAGTACATGGAGAAAATACACAGGTTGCATGGAGTAGCAGATGATTAAATTTGCCTGGGGTGGCAAAAAAATAGTGATTATGGATAGTACACTATTAGTTTTCTGTTGCTGCCCCAACAAATTGTTACAATTTTAGTGGTTTAAAATGATACAGAATTATAGGCTAAAAGTCTGGTTAGCTTGGCTGGTTTCTCTGCTTTGGTTTAATAAGGCCTAAATCAAGGTGACAGCTGGCTGGACTCCCATCAGGAGCCTCGTGGAAGAACTCACCTCCCTGCTCATTCAGACTGTTGACAAAGGCCAGCTCTGTGAAGTTACAGACTAAGCCTCTGTCTCTCTTCGAGGTCTCTCTCTGCTCCTTGCACAGGCTATTTTCAACTTCCAAAGGCTCATGTGATTAGATTGGGCCCATTCAGATAATACAGGCTAATATCTATATTTTAAAGTTCATAACCTTAATTACATTTGCAAATTCCTTTGCCATGTAACAGAATATAGTCATGAGATTCAGGGATTAAAGTATGGATGTGTTTGAGAGACCATTCTGTCTAGCAAGTTCATGAACTTAATTATTATTTTTTTTTTTTAGAATGAAATACCAGGTCAGATCTAGAAGCAGAAAATCAGTATATCTACTTTGAGAATGAACTATGTAAACTCATATAAAGACTTAAAAAAACTCTATGATAATAATAACAAAAAAATATGGTTATGGACTACTGGTACCCATGGAGATGCAGGTAAACACGGTTCACCTCCTCACACAACTACATCAAAATTACAACTAAACTAAAGAACAACAATCACTCAGAACCATCAGAAAGTGAGTTGAATGGAAGTCCAAGAACTATGGAATTAAAGAAACTCCAGCCCTGTAGACTAGTAAAAGGGAGAAGAAGCAGAATGGGTTGGTCCCATATCCACTTGTGATGGATAAAAAATTGGGAGGGTTATAGTGGGAGCAAGGAGTCCAGACCCCACACCAGGCCCCCAAACCCAGGGGTCCAAGGCCAGGAAAATAAGTCCCCATAAATTCTGGCCACCAAAACCAGTGGGAATGGAGTCAGTGGAAGAAACTTGTGGAGTCCCAAGCAGTTCCTCTTAAAGAACCCACACACGAGCTTACTCAGACTCACTCTCTCTGAGCTTCTGCACTGGGGTAACAGCTTGAAAGATACCAGTAGCATACTGGGAGGAGCTGAAGTGCCTGGCACTGAGGCGAGAGCTAGGGAATAGCTTTCTCCCAGAGAAGGCAGTGGGCCTTGGCCATTTTCCCTTTTCTGAGTACCCAGCTTGGGTGGTAAGGGGGGCTGTGCCACTGGACCCTACAAGGCACTTACTACATTAGACCACACTACCAAGATGCAGTAGCTCTACCTAATAGATACAAAAAAAATACTTGAAGATTACCAAAGTGAGGAGATAAAGAAACATGGCCCAAATGAAAGAGCATGTCAGAACTCTAGAGAAAGACTAAAAATGGAGGTAAGCACTCTATCAGATGCAGAGTTCAAAACACTGGATATAACTATGTCCAAGGAACTTATAGTGAGGGCCTCAATGGCATAAACAAGATCCAGTTGGAAAAGAAATATACAGTAATTGAAATAAAGGACAATTTACAAAGAAATAACAGTAGAGCAAATGAAGCTAAGAATTAAATCAATGATTTGGAACACAAGGAAGCAAAAACCAAACAATCAGAACAACAAGAAGAAAAAAGAATTTAAAAAATGAGGACAGTGTATGGAGCCTTTGGGAGAACTTCAAGCATTTCAACATTTGCATCATAGGGGTGTCAGAAGGAGAAGAGGAAGAGCAAGAAATTGGAAATATATTTGAAAAAATAATGAAAGAAAACTTCCCTAATTTTGTGAAGGAAATAAGACATTCAAATCCAGAAAGCACAGAGAGTCCCAAACAAGATGGATGCAGAAAGGCCCACTCCAAGACACATCATAATTAAAATGCCAAAGGTTAAAGATAAAGAGAACCTGAAAAGTAGCAAGAGAAAAGCAGTTAGTTACAGGGGAATTTCCATAAGACTGTCAGCTGATTTCTCAAAAGAAACTTTACAGGCTAGAAGGGATTGATGACGAAAAGCAGAGATCTATAGTATAGGTAAGATGGCTCTACCCAGCAAATATATCATTTAGAATCAAATATCAGATAAAGAGCTTCCCAGACAAGAAAAAAGTGAAGGAGTTCATCATCACCAAACCATTACTATATGAAAGGTTAAAGGGACTTATTTAAGAGAAAGAAGATCAAAACTATGAACAATAAAATAGCAATAAATGCATACCTATTAACAATTGAATCTGAAAAACAAACTAAGTAAACAAGAAGAACGGAGACAGAATCATGGATACAGTGAGTGTGTTGAAGGTTGGCAGATGGGAGGGGTTGTTGAGGAATGGGTGAAGAGGTGAGGGGATCAAGAAGTACAAATAGATAGTTACAGAATAGCCATGGGGATGTCCTACACTGGGGGATAACATTTTCATGCCTTTTGGATTAAACAAAAGTCTGGGTCCTCAAGAAAGCAGATGCCAGAACAGATACAGAAGTGCAAGAGATTTATTAAAGGAAATGTTTCTGAAGGGAAAAAGGGAGGATGCTGGAGCAGGCAACAAGACCTGTCAGAGCATGAAGGAGTTGAACACTGTGATAGAGAATGGGAATGAAGAAGACAGGTAAGAAGGGACTCAGATTGCAGCGAAGCTTTAAGAACATATGACCAGGTTGATGGGGAGTCCTTGAGTTAACATCTTCTGTCAGAGGAGTCCTGCATTTTGCAGAAATTGGTATTCCTTAGCACTTCCCTGAGTTCCGTCATTGGCTGAGGGTAACTAGTGAAAAACATGGCCTTCGCATACATGTGGTGACAAATTCAGAGCACAGTAGCTTTAGCTGTCTATCATGTACATCATCCAAAGCAGGAAGTCTTAAGAGAATATTTTTGTGCCTGCACAGTTCACTACTTGTACCACAAAAATCTACTTCTGAGTTCAGTTTTCCTTGGTTCCCATGGGCTTTGCTTATTGAAGGGGAAAGTATAAAAGGTTAGTGAATTATAGCCCCCAGCCAAAGTGATAGCTAATGGGGAGAGGAGTGGCCTTGAAATCAGCTGTAACAATAGGAACACTTTCCCCCTTTGGATCTTCCTAAAAGCTGGCAAGTGCCCATGTCATCTGATATATAAGCCAACACAGCATAACAAGATGCAGAATATGTTGCCCCTGATCCCAAATCAGTAACTCTCTACCCCATACCTGAGACCTTAGCGATCTGTTCTAGCAATGATGCTTCGTGCAGGAAGGAAAATAACTAGAGCTGCTACATGGTTCAAGCCGTAGTAGTCTACAGGGATTCTTCAAATCTCTCTGGATTTGTGCAGGGGCATGATAGTGAACTAAATGGAGATATTATATCATAAGGATTAACTCTACATCCTTTAGATCTTTAGTGGTAATAAGAACCTCCAACATCCCTCTAGGAAAGTGATATTGTTCTTTATTTATTATCTTACCTGGAAAAAGATGACATTTTAAGAGTTTGCAATTAGACCTTCCCCATTGCCTTAGCTCTTATGCCACAAGCCAAGAACCCAAGGTGGGTATTGCTCTAACTCCCAGGTGGAATCCAATTTTACATTTACGAACTGAGGAAACAACCATTGGGTAGATCCACAGACAGAGGGAGTCCACAATGAGTTAGATTTTAACCAGCCTCCATTTATTTTCTGCCATGTCTAAGCACCCACTCTTACACAGGACCAATGATGATGCTTTGTGTATTCAGCGTCCATGTCAACTCATTGTCAGACTCAGTGTCCACTTGTCTTCAAATGTGTGGATGTTCCCTTTTCTTTAATGACAGTGGTATGACTGGGAAAATCAACAGAGACTACAATGTTCTGTCATGTTTCGGAGTTCTTCCTTCTAGAGAACTGACCCCCTGTTTAGTCAATGTCTCCTAAACCCCAAAATTGGCACAGGCCTGGAAACTGAGTTCTTCATTGAGGTAATCTTTCCAAAATTCTGTGTCTCTCTTCTTTCTCTTTTGGGGGTATGGAGGCTATAGATGTCAACCAGTACCTTTGTTGTCTACCGATCTATTTTGTCCTAGGGGCTCACTGATATTTTAATCATCTCCAAAACTCCCTGTGGGTCAAATTCCCCTGGCTACCTCTTTGACTTTGCCTGTCATTACAGTGACCCCTGCCCTTCTGTCATATTGGGCCACTATCATCCCATAAGTATTATAAAATCCAGCTCTGAGACAATGTTTCCTACTGTCAGCCCTTGCTGGCAGAGGAGAGCAAAAACCAAACTTCTTAGTGATCCTGTGCCCCTGTCATCAGCACATGCTGATGACCTTGATGACTGGTATGATGTCTGGGCCCTCCTCCAGAAAGTAATCATATGGTTTATCTTTTTACCTCATGTGTCATACTCATTCCAACATGCCCCACTTATTCCTTCTTCTACTTTCTTCCAAGGAAACTCAGGAATTTCTATTTTACTTAATATTAGCCATTACTTTCCCTGAATTTCTGAGAGTAGCCCCAGTGGAGAGTATTCTCATTGCCTGGAGTCCTTGTCAATATCAAACCCAAGTTTTGTTAGGGCTTCCGACACCAATGACTTCTTGCTTTTCTACTCTTACATTCCATCCTTCTGATCAAGTACTCTCAAAATCCAAGCACAGCGGCATATCCCAGCTCCTGCATGTATGTGCTCCTATTTTTTTGTATTTCTTAGTATATTGTACCTTTCTTTATTAGGCCCAGAGGATTTTTACCTATGTTATGATAGGATTTAACTCTAGTTACCAGCCTAATAGCCAGGAAAAAGTGGGGCAGCTATTGAACATAGCACCTGCTGCCTCACGACAGGGGGAACTGTGCAGTGTCTGAGAGCAGAGTAGAAGAGCTAGATCTCACTGGGTAGGGTTGGGACACTTCTCCAAGCTCTGCCAATTAAGGGACATTTGTAGAGTCATCATCTACATAAATATCATTCCAGATGTCCCCAAACCATTTTTTAGGGCCTCAGAAAAAGGCTTTGATCTTAGCACAAAAGATCTGCCCTGAAGGAGTTTGCAGCTGTCTCTGGAATTTTGCAACGATAATTATCAAATTTTCAGTTTTCTGCTGTGTCTGTTTTTCCACTCCAGGAGATAAAGATCTCTGTTTAAGCTACCAAGGAGATTTTTCAGAGCTCACATTTGGCTGTTAATGGCTTGTTTATACTCCTCAGTTTCTCATTATTCCTCTGCAGGACATCAGTATAATGTAGAAGTACATTGTTTTTTTAATGCTACCCCTACCCTCATATTTTTCAAAGGCCCGAATCATTGCCCTTAAAATGGCATTTATTCCTACTCAACCATATTTCCAGGTCATAAGGGCTGAAATCACTAGCAATTAGCCTATTGTCTTGTGCCGTAGACTCTATGCCATACCTACCACTTAAAACGACACCTTTTTCACCAGTGCGGTAGTGATTGATCCTGTCTTCAATTCCAATCTTGCCACCTAGTTTTTCACCTGTGAGGTAGTGATTGATCTTGTCTCCAATTCCAATCTTGCCACTTATATTTTGTATTAAGCTCAGTAAAATTTGTGAAATTCAAATCATTAGAGAACAAATGCTAATGGGTTTCTTTGTACAAAACATTTATTGGAGAAATACACAAAGGGGAAAAAAGGGAAGAAGTCGGAGTATACGTTTATACAGGAGGCATGATTGAAGTCTGACTCTTGGGAAGGAGCGTAAGAAGGAAGGAAGATTATGTAGAAATAGAGTCAGATTGAAGAACACCTCTAAAAATATTTGGTCTCTCCGATGGAGAGTTTATGAACCACAGTCATCTGTCAGAGCTCCTCTATTTTGTGGGAATGGACCTGCCATTGTGTCCATGCCAGGAGCAGCCCATAACAAGTGTGGCCTTGTAATAAACATTGTGGAAGAAGAAATAGGGCCACCCATCTATGCTTCCTGTGCCAGATCTCTATGAGGCAATACTATGGTTGCCACATAAAACATGAAAATGTGTGCTGCATTTTCAGAAGCTGTCCCAGGTGGAATGTGGGATGGGAAACTGTCAAAGTGAAGGAGCAAATTCTTGCCATGCATGGACATGTGAAGCAAAGTTATGACTTAAAAAGTACAAGTACAGCAATTGTCACTGGAATGTAACCTTTGATGGAGGTTAACAGTGGAGGAGAATAAGCCAGAGGATCAGCAAGAAGCTGGATCATCCCACAGGGTAGAAATGAGCACTTGAGCAATACTTAGACCCCAAACTTGCTTCTGAAGCAAAATCTTGGTTCAACTTGGTGTTGCCAGGTCTATCAAACTTAACTTTAACTAAAGTGTCATATGTGCTCAATTATCAAGGCTCCAATATTTGAATAGCTTTTGAACAGCTCATAGTTGTCTAGCTGAGAGTTAGTTAGGAAAACTGAAATCTAGTCCATACCCTGCTACCCAAGCTGTGTGCACGGCAAGGAGCTACATACACCTGGAAAAAGGGTCGCACCAAAGAGCCATTCATTTACCAAAGCACTAGTCTTGCCTACAGAATGTGATTTTTTTTCCTAAGTAGGAACAAAACATTGGATAGTAATAGATTATAACCATCGTGTGTTAGTTCCTTCCATAGAAAACACATCAATTTGAATTCCTTATTTCTTTTTTCTTAACTCTAGAACTCAAGTATAATACAAATTTTAGACAGTCATATTTATGTAATATGCAGATGATTGACCATCACAGTGACTTCAGATAGATCATATAAGATATACAAGTTTTTGAGTAGAAGAAAAAAATCTCAAAGTATATTATCCAGTGTTCCCAGACTAGCTGTCACATCAGTACTCCTATGATTTACCTCACTCAAGGCAAGGCACAATGAGGTACAATTTAGTCTTTTCAATGTCAGAACAAGGTTTTAAAACATTTCTGTTGTCAAAACATTTATACATGTACTTTTCCACCTTTACAAAGATAGCTATTACTACAGTATTTCACAAAATATATCTTTAGCAATACTCTTTAGATTTGCCAAAATGATATATGACATTAGGGATAAAATCAAGCTTCCCCCCCCTTCCATACCAGCATAACAACTTTAAAATAAATATAAACTTATTTACTCACCACTAATATTTGCTCAAAGCTGTTAGATAAAATATTGGCAATAGAATGTCACATGATATTTTAATATTTAATTTTCAATAACTTACAACCAAGGTAGACAAAAGCTAAGCATTGGTATGTTCTGGTTTCCTTTTCTATGGTACTCCTCTCAGTGGAAGCCAGAGCCCCACCTTGCTGAAGTCAGTCATGGCCAACCGACTTGGTTTGGTGTGCACCAGTCCCAAGCAGAATTTTTTAAATGCCAGTTATTGGTTTGAAATATTTCTGTCCTGTGATGTAGTGATTGGCAATATTCTAGATAGAAACTGCTTTGTTAAACTGGGTCCCAGAATAAAGATGTTGTAAAACTGCTTTATAGCATGAAGAAAAAATAGAGATCATTTAGCTCACACTCAAATTCAAACACGTTTTAAAAGATATCAGATATTTTTTAAAAATGAGACAACTTTAATAGCATAATCAATAAAATATACAAAAAATAAATTTTTTTAAAAAACCGAAAAAAATAAAAAGTACTTTGAAGGTGAAAAAAATTTAAAAAGCAGATATTTTTAGAATGGGTATAATCACTGAACAAAATATCCTAGTTCTTCATGAAAAATGACCAAAAAATCTAGATCAAGATTCCATCTTGATAGAGTTGGACCAATCCAAGGAAAGTATATCTTGTTTGTAATAGATTTTTACCTCAAAATAATGAGAAGTGCTTCTAACTTCAGTTCACACTTCAGACTCTGAAATAACAGTTGTGCTGTAATTATTTGCAGCGCAAGGGTAGCTAACAAGTATTGGGTTTGACAAAGGATTTGTTCGTATGTCTCAAAAGATCCAGGATGACCTTCATCAGACTTAGGAGGGAAAAACAATGTTTATTTGTATACTTACTTTTTGTTTCACATTGTTGGTTCATATTCCTTTTGTACTGAAAAGAAACCCTAGAGTTAAAGCAAGCAGGTTCAGGGATACTAAATTAATTGTCGTGGTCCAGAGCGTACATGAGCTGGAGTGCCTTCCCATGTTTCTCACTTCAGTAGTTCTAGCAGAGATGTAAAAATACTCATTCACCTAGTAGAGGGTAAATTGCATAAGCAACAGATCTCTATAGGGAAAGAAATGTAAATCATACTTATTGCCAGAGCCTAGCATTTGTTGGCAAAATAAATACTTGACAAATAATTTTTGAATAAAGAAATTGAATTAATATCTTTGAAAGAAGAGAGTTACTTCTTTCTCAAGATGGACATTCTTTTTTGCCATGTACAGGCCATTAAGTAATGAGAAGGAAACTTCTGTAGACCAACCTGGCAGGTAATCATCGGAGATACTGATATGCGAATAGATTGCTTTACATTTCAATTACAAAGGCATTATCTTTGTATAATATTTTCTTCTGCAGAAAGTCTATTAGTAGTTTTTTTTTTTCTTTTTTCCTTTAAATACCATCTTATTATCTTCTGGATACTCTTTAGTACCATGAAGTGAAGAATGCAGTAACAGTTTCCTGAGCACTGTAATTGTCAAAGTATAATCATCTACACTTCATCACCTAAATATTTGAGACAGAAATAAAGTCACCCAAGTGAATCCACTTGTTAATTAAAATATTTCCAGAATGTGTAGTTGTACCACCCTTTCTTAGAGTTGTTGCGGTTCGATATTGGTGATTTAGGGCCTTTCGGATCTTTTAATTGCATGTGAGATTTCAATAATGAGAACCTAGTTTAGTTTTGAAAGCAACATGTTATCTTTCATTAGAGGTTTGCTTTCCTCTTATCTGTATTTTTAAAAAATGTATTAGTATATTACTTTTCTTCTATCACTACTCAAAACACAGGCTATACTCACCTATACTATATGAAAGAAAGAGTTTAAAACTAGTGACCTTTAGGTGCATTTTTAAATGACTTGTCTTTTCTAATACTGAACTCTCATATGAGATCTACCTGTAAATGAATGACGAGTTAAGCTGCCAGTTCAGTCATAAATTCAGACTTAAGATAATTCTTTCATAAATTTCATTGTGCTATGGCATCAAACCAATAAATATAGCCCATACAAGGTGTTTCAAGTCACTTTCTAAAAACTAAGCATTTCAACTCTATGGCCTTAAAATTGATGGCCTCAATTCTTGACTTGCCTTGTAACCCTGATGGAGCAGATAGAAGCCTGATGCTCCTTGAAAGCAGAAGTGCTATGCTTAAATTAAGCCCTGTGATGGGGCAGAACAAGTCATATATTTAGGTGAAACTGTTTCTTAGTGAATAAGATATCTTGACATGTCAATGGAATATGAAACTCAATTTCACAAGATTTTTCTAGTGCCAAAAGAGATTTAAGTAGAGTTATCATTTTCAGTCTGAACAGAAAAAAATGTCTTCTTCTATAGGCTTCTACATTCTTTGCCTCTAAATTTAATTTTATCATTCCTCATAAAGACCATCATTCTTTCAGCTTTCATGAAAGCAAAATTACATTTCATTGTTTGGTTTAGAAACATTGCTTCCAATTATTCCTTTGTTCCTCCTTCCACCTCACTTAAGAATCACTCTTAACCAGACAGTTTTCACAGTGCTGCAATCATTAGAGGGAAAAAATAGAGATTAAAGCTCCCTTTAAACTATATTATATTAAGAAGAAGAATAAATAATTCCACAACCAATAAAATATATGTTAGAACAGCATGCGTATATAGTAAAGACCATTTTCCTAAAAAGTAGAATTAAAACCCAAGAGAGCTCTAGAAATTAAGAAACAAACAATCAAGAAGCAGATAAAACCATTTTAAATTAGAAATCTGAGTTATTCAGAAGTAAGAATTTTAAAATAAATTTAATTTTTATTGAAATTATTCTGGTATCATTATTCTAGAAACATTTTTAAAAATTGTTTCTTAAGTGGCCATGCTTTCTTAAAGTATCATATGGTATTTCAAATTTTTAATTTACTTATATTCCTCATCCTCTGCAATAACTCATAAATATCTTTACCTAACTCTCATTCTTCCACTCATTACACTCAGGCATTGGTTCGGTTCCCCAAACCAAACATCAGATATTCCTTAAATAGTAACAAACTAAACAAATGTTTCTTGAAAGAAGTACTTTTAAATCTGCAGTCAACAGGAAAGGTAGATATCAAAGTGGAAAAGAGTAGAAATAGTATATGATTAAAAATAAAGCAGGGGTCCATTCATAAATCAGCAGTTATCCAAGAACCTGAAGTCATTTCAGAGCATCGCCATCGAGGGCAAACAGGTTTGGGGTTAATTTCATGCTGCTGTGAACCACTACATTTTATTTTCTCTTTTATTCCTTTGGTAACTAAAGTTCTTATAAATGCAATGCTTCAGTCATGGGATGTGAATACCAGTAATGTGAGAATTACAAAGAATAGTAAAGGGTCAAGAGAAACGAAGGAGAGAAACCTTGGCAGAGATGACTCCAGGTGTGGTGTCGGTCAGCATCAGGTAGAAGAGGTGGCACCCCTTCCTAGAGTTCAGTGAAAGTTTGGTCTCTCATTGCTTTAGACTGCTGCAGTCTCTTCTAGACTGCGTGTTCACCCAGGAAGTATTTTGAGAGAGAAGAAAACACTGAATATCATCCCTCTGAAATTCCATGACTTCTCATTGCTGCTTTCACGTTGTACTTCCAAAGTCTGTACCACCTTTAGACCAGACTGCCAGGAGGCCCTGGAGCAGAAGACATCTCTTGTCCCATTTAATATTCAAACGTCACTGCAATTTGTGACACATGCTGAGAAAATAGAAAAATATAAAAGATAATGAGGTTAACTGCATTGTTTATTTGTACTCCAGTTCCTTAATACCTAGTTATGTTTTTGTTGCTGTTGTTGTTGTTGTTGTTGTTGTTGTTGTTGTTGTTGCTTCCCCCCTCACCCCACCTCCCCGCCCACAACAGAGTTAAGGGCTGTTTCACCCATTTCTCTCCAGGGAGCCCTTGAAACACTGTCCCTGGTTGTATGTCCTGGGTAATAGTGTCGACTAAGGACCCTGTGTTTTGTGAACACAATGCTATGTGCTTTTGTTGTGCAGTGTCCCTGACTGTTGTTTGGTTTAGACTACAGTCTAGTAAAGCCCTTTTGTCGCCTTTAGCATTTTAAATCCCAATCATGGTCAAATTTCATTCTGTTAGAAGACTCAGCACAGAAAGACAAACAGATTTCACAATGACAATGAATATTATTTTTATGATGAGAAATGATATAATCAAATTACTACTTCAATTTGCTGCTCAAAGGGACTATGAATCCTTATGTCACTTACTAATTGTCTATTTAATTTACATACTTTCTTTTTACATCACTCCTTAGTAGATTTTTATGTCATATGCCTTAGATGCATTTTATGGATTATCTTTACAACATCTACAACCATCAGCTTCCAAGGGTAATACCATGTATTTCATAACGTGTGTTTGCAAAGGTACAAATGCTACAGGGGTATGCTAACACATCAGGAGGCTGTGCATGCTCACACAAACTGCTGGCACTAGCATGCACTTCCTCTTGTACTTTTTCTTGCCTCAGTTATTTATAGCTAGTTCAGCACGTCTCTACTTCTACCATCTGCTTAGTATCCCAGTTACAGAGCTGATATTATTTTAATTGGGCTTGTTGTAAGTGATTCACTAGTTGCTTAGACAGTCAGAAAGAAATGCCTGAGCTAGTCTATGTAACAGACTTTGTCAGCTTTGACCCTCTACGACTGCTGCTTTTTTTTTTTTTCACTGCTTTTAAAAGTAGAGCGTATTTCTCCATTAAAGATAAACGTGTGCCTGATTCCATTCTTGGCAATATAGTATTTTCTCCTTTGGGTTGGATTATAATCATTATGTTATAAACTGTACAAAATGACTATGCTAAATAGCTATTCCTTGCCAACAATTTAAACTGGTGGATAATGCTGAATATAAACTGAAGTACATAGTTTTTTTCCAAAAAGGATGTGCAGACTCAACATGAATTGCATTCAAATGTAAACCACAGGAGAGTTATATTCTGTATTTTAAATTTATGTGCACTACTTCTCATTAAAGTCAACTAATTAACGTGGCCATACTTAAAAATAAAAGCAAATATTTATGTTCAATAAATCTCTATGAAATACCAATTATAATATTAGTGAAATTAATATGGACAGTGGAAAGAATGTGGTAAGAGTACAGCCAAAAATGAGAGGATTTAAAGGAGATTATGCCATCAGCTATAACATGAGCTGTGTAAAAGGGTAATATTTCAACCTCAGGTATTTTTTCTTTTTCTTTTTGTTTAATTGAGGTAAGACACACATAATATAAAGTTAACCCTTTTAAAATATACAACTCAGTGGCATTTAGTACAGTACAGTGTTGTATCATCATCTCTGCATAGTTCTACAACATATTACCCACAAAAGAGTGCTCATACCCTTTAAACAGGTATCATGCTTATTTTCCACCAGCTCCTTGCAACCACTAACCTGCTCTCTCCTGTGGATTTACCTATTCTGTATATTTCATCTTAATGGAAACATAGACTATATAATATTTTGTAACTGACTTCTTTCACTTAGTACAATGTTTTCAAGGTCTAGCCTTAACTGTACTGCAATACGCATCAGTACTTCTTTTTTTATGGCCGAATAATATCCCACTGTATGGATACATCTGATTTTGTCTATTCATTCACCCATTTATGGACATTTAAATAGTGTCCACCTTTTGGTTAGAAATAAGTATTGCTATGAATATATGAGATCTGTCCAGAAAGAGCCCAGCCATCGTTAATATAATGAGAAAGGTTTGCATGACATTGATGTAACCTGGCAGCCAAGGAGAGTGGACTGGAATGCACATGTGTGAACAATGACAACTCACTGTACTAATCAGTGGGGACGGTAGATGCCATTGAATGGGCATGTGTACTCTGTGGCTGTCACATTAAAAAAGACTGAGTGAGTAAAGCAACCAATCTGCATCAAATTTTGCGTTAAGCTTGAACACTCCTCTCTGGATACTATTCAGATGATTCAGAAGGCTGCAGCTATGAGCAACTGGTGACTGGCAGCTTCAGCACCACAGCACACCCACGCATGCATCACGGTTTGAGCAGAGTTCTTCGGTGAAACATCAAATCACCCAGATGACTCAGCCCGCCTACAGCCCAGGTTTGATACCTCATGACTCCTGGTTTTTCCCAAGACTAAAATAACATTTGAAAGGGAAGAGATTTCAGACCATTGATGAGGTTCAGGAAAATCTGATGGGGTAGCTGATAGCAGTTGAGAAAACGGTGTGAGGTCCCAGGGTGCGTACTTCAAAGGGGAATGAGGCATATTGTCCTATATATAGTGTTTCCTGTGTCTTGTATCTTCAATAAATGTCTCTATTTTTCAAATTACATGGCTAGATACCTTTCAGACAGATCTCATATGTGTATAAATATTTGTTTGAATATTTTTTTTCAGTTTTGAGGGGTTTATACCTAGAACTAGAATTGATGGATGATAGGGTAATTATATATCTTTAACATTTTCAGGCACCAGAATATTTCATTCTTTAAATTCATTTATAAAGCTACATTTTAATTTATAAGTCATCTTCACATATTTTATCTCAATTGTCATAAAGACCAAAGGACAAATATAGTTATCCATATTTTATAGATGTAGAAACTGTCTTAGATATGAAATAATTTAAGAAATATGCACAGTATTGTTCAAAAGTATCAATGTGATTATTTCTAAAGTTCACTCTATTTTAGAATTCCATTATTTAAAAATTTTAGGTGATCTACCAGTTATATCTAGCAAATCTCTTCCTTTTCAATGTTGAGAGTTGCACCTCCAAGTTGTCCATTCATAGCTTGATTAACCCATCTCTTAATATTGTTTCTCATGACCTGGAAAAGAAAGACAATTTTGGCTTATTTATTAGATTACCGGTGACTGTCTAGCTCACCTTTGAGACCTTTTTACTTTGTGGATTCTGATCACTCTTACCATGGTTTTTGTTTGTTTGTTTTTAAATCTCAGCCCCACAATTTATTATTAAAATGTATAATTAAGTTGCATCATGGGACACAGGAAAGAAGTTGGAAGATTCAGGTTATCCATATAGAAATGGATAAGTCACAGGAAAACTAAAATATATACACTTTTTTTAAGATGAGATTTGTAACAAGCAAAACAAACTTGTGAATATTGAAAAGGGGGAGATTATAACATGTGTGGCACAAAATCATGAATGATAGAAAGTGTGAAGGGACACAGGGCATGTAAATTTTATATTTGGCATGATTTTTGTGTTTCTCAGTTTTTTTACTCAAGTTATTTTCTGTTCTAACTTGATTTTTAGTCCATCTCCCTGCTAAACACTTCACATTTCAGTTCCCCTCTGGGCCTTTAGGGGAGATTGAAAGTAGCAGTTAAAGCTGGTTATGCCCAGTAGTCACGGCAGATTTTGTTTACAAGATGCTCCCTGTTGCAGTGTTTGCATTGTCTAAATAACAGGCAATAAAATCTATCAGCTGGAAACCTCCCCTCGTTGTAAATGAGCAGACTATTTTAATCAGTACCTTCTGCTGAACAGTCTTTCAAGGGCAGTCCAGTTTAAATATTGAGAGCTATCTGAAACCTTCAGATATAGCCAATCTGTAAGTATTTCTTGAATGACCATGCACTCAGAACTAATACTGTAAAAACTCCATGCTTCTGGGAACTTAACATCAATTTGTGGGAACAGACTAACTGAAATGTTTTAATTGGGAAAATTTTTTTTTATGGTTCTGGGTATAAATGTAATAAAAGATCAAAGTTGAAGGAAATCATTTGGGCCTAGGTATTCAAATACAGTTTCAAGGAAGAGTTAGACCTTGAATCGAGTATCAAAGAATTTTGAAAATGTGAAATTATAAGGGGCATGAAAAGAGATGGTAAAGACAATGTGGTTAACAGGGAAAGAGTTGGCTAGGATTCATGTCAGTTAAAATTTAAAAAATAAAAATGGATGGAAATGTAGGAAACACAGTTTAAAGAAGGCCTTGCAAGCTATACAGAGAGTAGTTCAGCTTATTGAGGAAGTCATTGCAGTTTAATGAACTGAGAAGAAAAAGAGATTGATTTCCCATGTAGTAGAGATGAATGGTTACAGAATTGCTCAGAGAGATAACCAGGAAGGACAGAGGTTATACCTTGCTATAAGCTAATGGTGAAGAGATGAAAATCTAAATGAGGCAGTAGGAATGGAATGGAATAGAAAGGGAAGGAAACTTATAGTTGACATTTAATATGAGTAATATTTTTCTTACCTCTTTCTCAACCTAATTAACTGGTTTGTAAAATGATACATATTTCCATATTAGAGATCAGGAAATTGAGAAATTTTATGATTTGCACAAGTAGAATGTACAAGTGAGATTTTCACATTGATCTATTTTAGCCTATATCACATGCTATTTCTTTTACTTTTTCTGTGGTTAACAGGAGGGCCCAAGCATAAAATGAGGCTTTCACACTACAATAATCCTAGTGGTTCTCTTTATAAATTGTAGACTCCTGTCTAACCCATCGGTCATTCGTGTGCATCAAAAACAATAGTTATAATTCAATCAACACAGTTATATGTTTGCTTTGAAGTTGATAATGGTGTTTTAGGTAATCCTACTTTCCCTCTAAATGTGGGTGCAATATCCCAAATTCCTATTGTTGCCATCATGCTTTTGTTACCTGGAGAAAGGGGCCACTTTTTGCCCCAGGTGGAAAATTGATCAATGCTCATGGCACCGCCCTCAGCCCCTCCTGATCCACCTGAGTCCTACAGCCCTACATTGCTGCCAACTCTTAAATGCTTTTAGTCAGTTTTCAAAATCAAAGATTATATACAAACTCTTCCCTAGTTTGGATGTAAGTAGAGATTTTTTTATTTCTTTGGTATTACCACCTTCATTCTTTCCTTTATCATTTTTTTTTATTTCTATCAAAAATCACTCATCTATTTCAGTACCTCTTGTCTATCTTCTTCCCATTCAGTCTTCTAAAAATATTACCTCCAACTCAGCCTGAATCCTAACTCCTTCTGCCTATTATCGTGCTATAGTTTTATAACTGTGTCAGTGATTTTTAAAAAGCCTCTGTTCTTGGAATACTCATATATATTTGCTTTTTTTCTTTAACAACTTAAAATATCTCTTTGAGGGGAAGATGGTGTGCATATGTCAAATGCTTTCTCATGCAGTAATTTGAGATTAAACGGCAAGGGTTTCTAGCGCTATTGAACATCATTTGAAAACAACACATGTTTAACTAGCTCAAGCAATTTCAATTTTCTGTAATTTTTTTTCTTTGAGATATTCTCTCCTCATATTAAACTATTCTGATAGACTGACAATGAGAAGAAATGGAAGATGTTAAGTGCTATAACCAATAGAATCTCTCCATTGTGGAAATAATTTTTGCTTTTAAGAATCAATACCAAAAATGTTCCCATGAAGACCCTGTAGTTTAGTTGTCACGAAAGTAGTTTTTCTCCATTTTGCATTCTGTTCAGGTTGTTTTTTTTTTCAATACTGTTCTAGTTGACATCTTGATAGGCTAATAAAGTTGCTTGTCATATACAATCTGGGTATACAACTACAAAAAAACTAATTTTGTAGAAAAACACTCTGAAAGTATATATTATTTAAGTAAATGTAGAAATACTGTAAGAAATTACACCATTGTATTTAGACATTTAAATAATACCTTATATATTTTGAAGTTCAGAGTTCATTATCCATAAGATCATCAGTACTTTTAAAATTATAATAGTATTGGAATAAATTATAGTCATATAATCTCAACATCAAGAAACCCATAAAAACTGATATAAAATAATTTTTCACAAATGAATTTCAGTGAAATCTGTGAAACACCATTAGTCAGAGTGATGTCACTTGAGAATCCTTATTAACTTAAAAATTATCAGAAAGAAAAGGGATAATGTAAACAGAAATAAATAAAGGCTGGATCTAATTTATTTTAAGCAATGTTGCTGCTTTTCGGACTTAAAGGTGTTCCTAGCTGTTTTCTCCACGGTACAGCCTTGCCTGTTCCCTTCCAGCTAGATGGTTTTGCATACCTTGTTCCTTCGGCAAACTATATTTTAGTTTGACTCTTAACATTGTTTTGAGTATCTCCTACTTTCTCCTCAGAGATGCTCTCACTTGCTTGCCAGATTAATTATCATTTGTTAATAGCTCTGTGTTCTACTAGACACCTTTTAGTGCCATATATGACACACAGTATATTTGCAATAAATATTTGCTGAGCAAATTTAGGATATAACCAGCATTTTGTTGTTGTTGTTATTTTATTATTTGGCTTCACCTTGCCTCTATAATTATTCATGAATGGAAGGCTGTGAATATCAATGCCTCATTTTACTAAGTTGCCATAATAATAGGAATCGTTTGCATTTGGAATCCAAAGTGGGTAGAAAGAGTTGTCTTTATAAGTACCTTTCCCATGAGGTTCAGTTCCCATGGGAGTTCATGTCCCTAACTTTTACAGCACACTAAAATGTGTTATATTTTTAAAGACAACTCAAGTGTAGACTATTAAATACAGATATAATTGAATTAATTTACCTGAATAAATTTGTTTTATCTTCACCTAAAGAACACTGTCTCAAGATTGTCTAATCAGTTTAATTTGCTTTATTGTATTTCCCCGTACAACAACCCTGCACTTTATATTTCCCAGAACTTATCTGCTGTTCTATAAGATTATAAAACTAGTGAGTTTTTTGCCCTGGCTGCTGTGGCTCAGTGGATTGAGTGGCCGTCTGTGAACCAAAGGGCCACCAGTTGGATTCCCAATCTAGGGGACACACCTGACCTAGGGCCAGGTCCCCACTAGAGTGCATGTGAGAGACAACACCACATTGATATTTTCCTCTCTGCTGCTCCTTCTCTCTAAAAATAAGTAAATAAAATATATATTTTTAAAAGCTAGTGAGATTTTAAATCCATGTCTGTCATTTTACCAGGGTTTACCATATACTTTGAACAAAGCAAAGGCTAAGCAATAGCAGAAACAAGAATAAATTTTATTTCATACAAAGCAGAGAGAATGAGTCAAAAAGACCTTCTGTAAAACACTTTTAAATATGCAGAAGATGCCATTTAGATCAGTCATCAGGCAGATATGCCTGTAAAAGGAGAGGCCAGGGATATATTGGGATGATTAATAGCACAGAGAAATGGCATTAGGTTACTCTGAAACCCTAGTCAAAACTTGAAAGAATTTGAGCCCTCAGGGCTTAGGAAGTTCCTTAGCACAGATTCAGTGCACAACAGATAATTTGTTTGTTCTACAACTCAACACTCTTTGCTGATCATCTATCATTGAAGAGCTGTGTTCCAGTTGTGGGGATAAAACTAATCATTATAGCTCTTATAAATATAGGAGAATCGAATATTCAATGCACAAGCCACTAAATCCTACAAATTATAATCACGAGCAACCCAAATGCCTTCCAAAAATCATCCCCTATAAATGTTCTGTCTGGGTTGAACTGTTCCTTTACCTTAATCTGCCCTGTTCTGTGGAAAATGATATGAAAGCTATCCCTTAAAGATCAGAGGCTTCCTATCATTTAGTTCTTTATTTTGAGAGCTGAACACAAAGCTTGGCACTCGAAGAAGCTCAGGAAGTGTAACTTTATAGGGAATAAATTTTCCTAGTCCAAGTCAGTTAACCAATTCTCTGTGTGACCTTAAAAGATTCACATCACTTTCTACCCTCTGTTACTCCTTCTAACAGGTGAGTATATGCCTGTTTCACAGTACTTTTTTCTTTCTTTTCTATTTTCGAGGATAAATAAACTGATAATGGAAATCACTTAGTATAACTCCTAGAGCATAGTAAGCACACAGAGAGAATCAACTATTATTTTCTTAGAAATTATTAATAATTAGAATTAGAAATAATTTTATTTCTACTTTCATAATTATTAATAGTACTTACAACAAAGGATGGGTTTAAAGAAGAAATTAAATTGTGACTGATTATTCTGAAGCAGCTGACTCACGCATTTCTGTTTAAGAGTTCTAACTTTGAGACATGTTGTTGGTACATGAAAGCATACTACTCAATTGAATTGTTCCCATGGAATCTAAAACATCAGTGGTAGTGAGGCCATTGACTAGGCTCATTAATTCTATCAGATGACTAAGAAACCATCTGGTGCCTGTCACCTATGATTGACATGTCAGGGAATAAAACCTACCATGATGATTACTTCACAGTGGTTTCCAGTTGATATCTATTGTCTAATTTTAACTTTTATAGTAAAAAAAAATCTCACATTTTATCAATATGTTTTTTTTCAACTGAAAGGAAACCAAAGAGAATGGGTCAGAGAAAACAGATGGTACTTTATCATTCATAAAGAAATGAGAAATAATGTTGACTACATGTTATTCATAAGTACTCATTGACCCTTTATTTTAAATTTTGTCAGGATGGAGACTGATTCATTTACAAAACAATTTGCACAAAAATACTAGTAACTGTATTTTATATACTACTTAATGTATACCAGGCAAGCAATAAGTTATTTAAAGTTTATTATATTGTTTAACCATTTAGATAGCTTTTGTTAACATGTGTTAGTATCTTATGTTACAGATAAGGAAACTAAGAAGCAGGGAAACTTAAAAAGATTTTTTTGAAGATCAAATACAGGGTTAATAAATGGTGGATATGATATAAAAATCCAGGTCAGAGATGTTCAGATCTTAACTATGAACCTGCATTACCTCAAAAGGAATCAATATGTCTGCCTGAACATATGTTATTATTGGCAAAAGACTAAAGGTAATCATTGAGAATTTTTTTTTTAAATCATTGTTCCTAAAAGTCTTGAGATGCGTTAACCTGCAAAGTGCCTGCATAATCAACATATATACTCTTTAATTTATGAATTTACTGGTTTGTCAGAATTATGCTTTTTAAAATGCATTTCAGTCTTTTATTGTCAAACTTTCTAACAAGATTGAAGTTATAAAAACAACATGACAGTTCTGACAGGCATCTGTTTACCTCTCAGTTTGTTTCCATGCTCTGATTCACTGGTCTGAAGAATTCAGGATTTAAGTAGCGAAGAGGGCAAATGTGAAGTGCACACTAAAGTCCCCATCTTATTAGAACACTTATCATTACATATTCTCAGTGGCATTATCAGAATGTAAATAAAATTATTACATAATCATGACCTTTTAAGACTTCTAATGGAGAGAACGCTTGGTACTGCAAGCTGAATACTCCCAAGGGTGGAGGAGCTCTCAATGAGTTATCATCAGTGCACAATGTTATCTCACTCATTAGGCCAAGACAATGAAGGAGGGAAAAAAAACCAAAACCAAAAACAGCTGATGGAGGAGAGAGGGCCATGTAGATTATGAAAAATGATGTATAAATAAAACTATTGACTTTTATAAATTCAGAAGCTTCTGACAGGTAAATTCATCTTTCCATCATTAATTTACATATTCCCAACACAGTCAAACACTTTGATTAAAAGGATAAAAATAATCAGAGTTTATGTTAAATGTATTTCCCTCAGCTTTAGAGAGGAAAAATGGTATCAATATTGACTGGTACCTTGCAATCTTATATAGAGAATGTTGGCGGGATTTTCAGGTATGAGAGCCCATCAACCACCACCTGCATTTCTGATAACTAAATGGGTTCTGTGTTGGGAAAGCTGATGCTCAGAGAGAGAGAGTAAAAACTCAGTCACGTTTACCCTCTGTATTTATAGAATTTAAAAGCTGGAAAATTTTAAAAAGCAGAAAACTGAGGTTCTATGAGATAAGAAGACTTGCTTAAATTGAGAAAATTCCTCTTCTTAAATTCAGGTCTTCTACTTTCCATGTTAGCATTCCCCAAAGGGCTACCCATAAAAGACTGGAATGCCAGGTTCTCTAAGAAGACAGGGTTCTTTGGAATTAAAAGCAAGGTCAAGCGTTTCAATTCAAAACTCCCTTTTGAAATGACCATGAGCTATATAGATATAGATAGATATATAGATGATATAGATATAGATATAGATATATAGATATATAGATATCTATATATATTTATTAGCTATATATAATATTATATTATATAGATAAGATGTTCCCAAATGTAAATATAAAAATATAAAAAACATATAACAATAAAAATCTCCTTTCTACTTTTAACTCCATCTGCTGAGTTACTGAATTTTCTCTTTATGCTCAACCACAAGTTCTACTGTTGTTAGTTTCTTATGTACTCTCCCAAAATGCCTTTATTTGCAATAAATATAAGTAAGTATTTTTAATTTAACATTTTTAAACATTTGGTGGCACATATTCCCTATGTTCTGCACTGTTTCTTTTTTCACTAAACAATATGTGTGATAGATTATTCTACATCAGTACACAGAGAGCTTTCTTATTTTTTTATATGGCGATACTATGTTCTCTGTCATGGAAGTACTGGGCATTTATGTGTAGTATAATCTTTTCCTAATACATACAATGAACCACAAACAATTTGTACATTTCAGCATGTGGTACCTATGCATATATGTCCAGAATAAATTTCTAAAAGTAGAATATCTGAGTTAAATATGTATGCATTTGTGATTCTTATCAAAACAGGTTATGCTAATAATGTATGAAGTTGTACTAATGATCCCTATAGAAACAAAATTGACATAATTTAGGGTTTTTTTATCATGTTATTTCTAAAGGAAAAACATATTTGAACATTATTTCAGCATCCTTTTCTCCTATTCAAATTATATTTAAGCAATTTGCCATATCTTTGAGTCATTTTTTCTTCTTTTCTGTGAACTTCCTAATCAGAGGTTATACTGACTTTCCATCGAGTTATTAATCATTTTGTTATACATTTAGGGATACTTTTTACATATTAGAATAGCATTTTGTATTTGGTATCAATTGGGAATACTTTTCTTAATTTGTCGTTATGTTTGAATTTACTTATAAAATGTTGCTCTGCAAACTTTTAGAAAATGTGGTTATATTTATTTTTAATGGATGCTAGATTTAGAAACATAATTACAAAGGGTATCTTATTGATTAAATCTATGATCCATTTGTAATTTTCCTTAGCCTTTAGTGCGAGCCATATATTAATCTTAATTTTTGTCCAGATGTCAATCTACTTTTTAGAGCACAATGTAATAAATAGCTCATCTTTTCTTGCTGATCTGAGATGACATGTTAATCAAATGCTAAATTATCTTGTGTGCTTGGATTTATTTATGGTCTTTATTTTATTGGACTCTCTGTAAGCTTATGCATAACTATGTTTATTCAATTATTAAAGATTTATATAAAATATTGATAAAGAAATTAAAGAAGAATCAAATAATGCA
>PVJD01015492.1:0-24722 GCA_004026545.1 Mormoops blainvillei
AGGAGAACCGAAGGAGCATAAGGAACAGAGAGGGAAGGCAGCAGGGAAAGATAAATGGTAATGTGACAAGAGAAAGGGAGGAGGGGAGGAGTCTAGCAAGTTGTAAAGGTGTGTGTGAGTGAGTGTATGTTGAGAGGTATGTGTGGGAGGGAGTTCCAGGGATAAGGCCAATTGTGAGGAGTGGAAAGAACCAGCATGTAGTTTTCATAGTTTAAGTGAAGGACAGTAGTGAGTAGCGAGGGGGATGAGAGTTTGGTAAGGGAAGTAGGGAAGTATGTTTGTTACAAGTGTTCTGTACCTACCTGTAGGTGTTAAATATATTAGCAATTAAATAAAATAATTCAGATATGAAAAAAGAAAGAAAGAAAAGAAGGAAGGAGGGAAGGAAAGAAGGATGGAAGAGAGGGAGGGAGGAAGGGAGGAAGTAAGTTAGTTATTCAGGAAGAAGAATGAACTTTGGGAAGGTCTCTGCCCTAAATGTTTTAAAATAAGAACTTTTATTTTGTAGTGGTAAAGAGAGGTATAAAAAGACCCCTTTCAATGGTGCTTGGGGAACTGAGGATTTAAATACTATCAGTACTAAAGAGTAGATGATATTTACATAATGCTTCTTACTTACAGATTGTACTTTATATAAATTATCTCATTCACTTTTCACAACTCTTTTAAGTGACACTCCTTCAGCATATTTTACATATGGAGAGACTGAGACATGAAGAGCGTTGAGAACTTACCCGAGGTCATAGAACTGACAAGTGGCAGAGCAGGATTCCAACCCCAGGAGGAGGATTTCTAGGGCTTGGACTCACAATCCTGAATCACGTTTGATGCATTTTTCTCAAAGTGAAACAGATAAACAAAAACCACAGAAACCAGCTCAGCAGCGCATTATGTTTATATTTGCTTTGCTCTGGAGCTTATACTCTTTTCCATTATGCATGAGTGAATTAGCTGACACCTGGTGAGTGCATTATCCAATCAGTTGTCTTCTCTTTATTTCTTTTTTGGTCTTATCTTGCCCATTTTATTGTTCATTAGCTACTATGAGAATATAAATGATTGAAAATGGGATTAGGGGTAAGGGAACTTAAATTCATCAGTTTGTGTCTTCTAAGTGTCGGTTTAGTTGCTCCATAGGTAAAGTGAAAACAGATTAACTATTTCTTGGACGGCCTTTGCCAACCATAAATTTTAAAGATGAGTTTTGAATTCCTTAAAATTTAAAGCATACTAAAAAGATACAGTTTGAGAAAAATTGGATTGGTTCTTCATCAGGACCTGGAACAGTTGTAGAGTATCTTCTTAATCCTGTCTTCTCTCAAAATTGTCATCTGTTTACCTTAGCCAGGAACACAGGAATCTATCACACATGTTTTCTATTCTGTATTTCTTGCACAAGCAACATTTTAAATTCCCCTGTTCATTAGCACTTTGCTGACCAAACACATAGTCCACATTTGTGTTTAAAGAAATTCATCTGCTCTAACAATTTACATATCCCTTTTGTGTGCACTCACCTCCCAAACACCAGCTATCTATAAGTCTTGCTCAAGCTTGTTAGTGATTTCTGTAGAGTAAAATTAGCTTGTGTTTGAGGAAAGCACCTTAAAGCAGTCTTTAATAGTTACATAGCTCTGCCATTTCTAATCTTTGGGAAGGGTTTTACAATAGTTTTTCCTACATATAAAGAAGGATTTTGGGGGCAGATTGGAGTGCCAACTTTGCTGACTCATAGGAATCTTCACAGCAAACACATACACACAGGCATGGACATACACAAATATCAATGAAGATATTTTGGCACTTTAATGGAAGCTTTAGTTTTTTTCGTAGTGGTTGGTCACTCTAATCCTGGTTTGAGAACCAGTTTTATATAGAGAGCTTCTACTGTTTAATTTATTGATTTATTTATTCACTCATCAAATACATCAGGAGTTTTTTGTCCTTATAGAGATTATAACCAAGATAAGGGCATCAGAAAATTATTAGAGGAGCAAATGAAAAGTGAAATATGTCAGATGAGAAAAGTAAGGAGAAAAAAAGGCAAGGAATGGGGTTATGGAATGTAGAAGGCAGGAAGTGGTAAGGATGTTCCACTTGAGAAGATGACTTGAGTAAAGACAGAGGAGAAGCGGGAGTGAACTCTGCAACTGTCCAGGGGAAGAACGTCCCATGCAGAAGCAACAATAAACACATAGGGGCCTCCCTATGTATTTGAGTCACAGCAAAGGTGGATAGTGTGTTTGGGGGCTAGGGCTGTAATAGAGGGAGGTTAGGAGAATGTGGGGAAGCAGAAACAACAGAGTTTTAATGGGCCTTTGGAAGGAATTGAGTGAAAGGGAGCCTCTTGAAGGGTTTTGAGCCAAGGAGCAACTCTATCTAACTTCTTCCTTACAAAAGGACCATTCTATACTGCAGAATTGGGAATGAGCTGTTAAGAGGGGCAAGAATGGAAGCAGGGAGCAGTTTGGAGGCCACTGTAACTGATGTACTGGTCTAGGGTGGTATCCGAGTTTAATTTGCTGCAGATTGTGTGTGTGTGAGAGAGAGAGAGAGGGAATGAGGGAGAGAAGGAGAGAGGAAGATGAGGGACATAAGGAGGGAAGAAGGGAGGGGAGAAGTCAGGAGGGCTTTGAGAGTTCTGACTTGAGCGACTTGGGGAATGGAGGTGTCATTTACGGAGATGGGGAAGACTACAGGAACAAGAGGCTGGCAGAGTATCAGGAGCTCAGTTTGAGGGCGCTGTTGGACACACATGGGTCCATTGCTAGTAAGCAGTTAGGTGCAAAAGAGGAATTCAGGGACGAGGTCCGGGCTGGGGATATAAATAGGGCATCATCAGCATGTAAGTGGTATAAGGAATGAGTGAGGTTAGAAGAGGAAGTCCGTGGGAATTTAATGCAGGAAGGAAAGGAACAACATGTGGTTGTGAAAAATATACTGGGTTGTGTATCTGGAAGTTTGTGTGACCTTTAACAAAGCTTTGTTTTTAGACACAATTTTCTTGTCTGTAAAATGGGAAAGTAAATAGCCTCAGACCTCCCTTTTTTGGACTAGTTCATCTGGTCATTTCTGAAAAAGTCTAATGTTTCTGAACTTTTTCCGTTTTGTTTGGCAATTGAGAAGCTCAGAAGCTTTAACCTTGGTTCAGTAAGATTATTCCTGAGAGCCATTGTATAATGGGTCATCTGTGTATGACTAATCACAGATACCACATCTGACCCTAGTCTTTTACTTGTCCAAACATAAACTCTAACACAAAGCATGTGCACACACGTGCACACACATGCACACAGACACACATTCTGAGCATCTCTTTCTATTATTTTGATCTTTCCGATGGTCAGGAAGCTGGGAGAACAGCGAATGGAAGAAAACTACCTATGAGGCTGCTTCAGGTTGGCCCAGAAGCGCCCTGTGGTACATGTGGATTTTCTTTAAACTTGCAGTCACAAATCAGATCTTAACTTTCATTTCAGGAATTTCAGCCCATGAATCTTACTGTCTTTCCTTGAAATAGTAGAGGCTGTGTACCAAATCTGTAAAAGATTTAAGAAGTTTTGGGAACAGTGGCTGGCACTGGGTCTTGTTTGTTTCAGAAGGACTAATGCACTCCATAAGTTGCTGGTAAAAAGTGACTTATTCTTAATAGAGGGGAATATTAAGGAGTACTTAATCGCTGTGGGCACTGCTGGATGTTTATTGTGCATTATCGTGATTTAGTTAATCTTTATATGAACATGGTGGGTAGATACTATTCTGTCCATTGTTTAAATGAGGACCTGAGTCACAAAAGGCTTAAATTCTTTGCCTTGAGTTGCATCAGTAGGGCTGTTAAAGGTAACTGTGTAGAATTAGATAACTTTTTATAGTTAAAAACCAGGGATTTATCCTTCTACTTTCAATCCTTGATATAATTATTGTAACTTCACCCATTTTTATTCTGCAAACTATATATAAAAAGAATAATTTGTTTTCCTTCGTATATTAATTTTCTTTTGGAGTGATGAGAAAAGTTTGAAAAAAATCCTTTTCACTTGAGGCAGATTTGAGATTTCTCTCTCTTTTGAAAAAACTCGAGGGACAGAATTCCAGAGATATTTCCAATGAGAATGGCTTGAGGAAGCCAAGGCAAACAGCCCAGTGCCCATCCAGTGATACCTCTGCAGCATGAATCATTTATCCTTCCCTCTACACTGCCAGTTTCCTTTCCTGCTTTATGGCAATTTTTGTAGTCTCTTGTTACCTGTGTTATGCTCCCAGTTCCAAATTTGAAGTGTTAATCTTCTTTCTGGCGTAGAGAATCCCAAGATACCAAAACATTCATTCATCTCCCACCCTCCTTTTTTCTTCTCACGTTCCTCTTTGACTGTCATTTCTAAGCACAAGTTGTAAAGTTGCCAGGACATTTCTCTTTTTACACTCCAGTGATTCCATTCTTTATTTTGGTCCAGGGCAACAGTGCTTGCCATCTACAGCTTCATCTTTACCATCTATCTACTTTTCAAGTCTACACCTATATTTTAGTGCTTCTAAGCTTCTTAAATCCTTGCTAATAATCCATTTTGGGAGAAGATGTAACGTGTTTTTAGTCTAACACACTTTATACCTTCTCCTTGTTAACCAAACTTCTATTCAAAGATTACAGTATATCAGTATGATTTCTAATTATAAAATTTTGAAAACTAGCCTAAAGGTGAGATTTTCACATGAGATTATTTTTATTATACCCCAAATTATTCTGTAAGGATATACTTTTATATCATGCTAATTAAAATTCATTTTTTGTCATGTTTCTTAAATTAGGTTTGGCTTTATCTTGGCCTTTTACTTACAGAAGATTGATTCAGCAATATTGTTACCTTGTTTTCTTATTGAACACTGCTAATGTTAAAATCAGTTTTATGAGGGTCTCATGTCTTTCAGGGAATTTATTCATTTCAGGTAGTGGCTCTTCTAGATATTAGGGGGACTCTGATGATTAATAGCAGCATGGTAAGTAAAAACTGATACTGCAACTGAATTTTTTCATGTACCCGAGGGACTACTAGGGATATAGCACTTTATTGTCTATGTAGAATGCAGGTATAGCAGTAGGTAGAGGGTGAGCTAACATGGGAAGACGCTGCTGCCCTTCCATCCATGTTGGATACTGGATGAAATAACAGGACAGAAAAATTTTAAAGTACATGTTTGGGAATTCAGGTACTTCATGTGTATTTTGTTCTATACCAGTTCAGACCTTACTTTAGTTAACCTACAGTTGGAAAATGATTGTCAGTGGATTGCCAGAAAGGATGTATAAAGAGCATCTTCTTTTCGCAATCTTGGAAAATGGGAGTAAATAACTCCCTCTGCCCCCACTGCCACACACATGCACAGCATTCTCTTCCAAAGTGTTAGGTTAGCTGCCTACTACTATAGCATACTTGGCAACTGTGCTTAACAAGTAGAAGAGGTAAAAGGAGGATATGAATTAAATAAGGCTAGTGGGTTATTTTTTTTAATTTTACTTTTATCAAAACAAATTCACTGCAGCTGCTAGTTCAGATTACATTCCCATTTGATATTTACATCAGTATACTTAATATTTTATATGAAATTCTCTGTATGTATGTGTATTTCCCCCAACCAGTGCCTAAAAAGTACTAGTGCTGCCAAAAGATGGTTTGTCAACAGCACAAACTGCTTTTAGTGATGCTGTGGAGACAACTGAATGTCAATGATTGAGTTACATTGTCTAAGTTTCCCTGAGTCTTGATGCATTACGGCAAAAAGTGCAGTAAGCTAAGCATGTGGATTAAAAACCAAACAAAAAAATGATAACCCTTTAAATCATTATTGTGAACTTTAGGTAGGGCAATATTTGAACTTTTTTAATAAATAAATTGTTTGCAATAAATGTGAGTTTAGTATACTTTCAAGAGTTTGTCTTGCTTTGGAAACTTTCTTACCCTGATTTTCCCCGCTGCCATGCTGAGCTTGGAGCAGATCTCCCTCTGGAGTCAGCAGGAATCTTGGAGCTTGGGTCAACATGCAGTATGAGAAAGAGAAAGGGAAAGAGAGGAAGAAAGCCTTAGTAACTGGTTTCCACCAGAAGGCCCTTTGATTGTGACATCATAGAGGACTGTGACTTCATATAGTGAAGGGTTAGTAGGGGGAAACACATTTTAATAAGGTTGGAGTTCATTTCCATGTTAAAATCCCTTTTTCTTCAGTCAGATGAATTTTGAAGATGGATTTTTTTAAAGCAAAACAGCATTTTATCAGAATATTTCTTTTAAAAAATATGTTATTGATTATACTGTTATAGTTATCCCATGTTTTTTCTCCCCTTTATTCCCCTTCGCCCTGCAGCCCACCTCCCACCAGCATCCCCCACCCCCCACCACCTAGTTCATGTCCGTGGGTCATACATGTAAGTTCTTTGGCTTCTCCCTTTCCTATACTATTCTTAACCTCTCCCTGTCTATTTTGTACCTACCGTTTATGCTTCTTATTTCCTGTACCTTTTCCCCTCTTCTCCACCCTCCCCCTCCCCACTGTTAACAATCCATGTGATCTCCATTTCTCTGATTCTGTTCCACTTCTAGTTGTTTGCTTTGTTTGTTTTTGTTGTATTTTTTAGGTTTATTTATTGATAGTTGCATGTTTGTTGTCACTTTACTGTTCATATTTTTGGTCATCTTCTTTTTCTTAGATAAGTCCCTTTAACATGTCATGTAATAAGGACTTGGTGATGATGAACTCCTTTAGCTTTACCTTGTCTGGGAAGCACTTTATCTGCCCTTGCATTCTAAATGATAGCTTTGCTGGATAGAGTATTCTTGGATGTAGGTCCTTGCTTTTCATGACTTTAAATACTTCTTTCCAGCCCCTTCTTGCCTGTAGAGTTTCTTTTGAGAAATCAGCTGATAGTCTTATGGGAACTCCTTTGTAGATAATTTTTCTCCTTTTCTGTTGCTGCTTTAAGGTTCTCTCCTTATCTTTAATCTTGGGTAATGTAATGATGATGTGCCTTGGTGTGTGCTTCCTTGGGTCCAACTTCTTTGGGACTCTGTGAGCTTCCTGGACTTCCTGGAAGTCTATTTCCTTCTCCAGATTGGGGAAGTTCTCCTTTATTTTTTCAAATACGTTCTCAATTTCTTGCTGTTCCTCTTCTCCTTCTGGCACCCTTGCGATTCGGATGTTGGAGCATTTAAAGTTGTCCCAGAGGTTCCTAAACCTCTCCTCATTTTTTTGAATTCTTGTTTCTTCATTCTGTTCTGGTTGAATGTTTATTTCTTCTTTCTACTCCAAATCATAGATTTTAGCCCCGGTTTCCTTCCCTTCACTGTTGGTTCCCTGTATATTTTTCTTTATTTCACTTTATATAGCCTTCACTTCTTCTTTTATTTTGTGACCATACTCAATTATTTCTGTGAGCATCCTGATTACCAGTGTTTTGAACTCTGCATCTGTTAGGTTTGCTATCGCTTCATCGCTTTGCTCTGTTCTTGGAGCTTTGATCTGTTGTTTCATTTGGGCCACATTTTTTTTTGTCTCAGTGCACCTATTAGGTTGTGAGGGGCAGAGACTTAGGTGTTCGCCAGGGTAGGGCATCTCACATCACTACCTGTGGCGCTGCCTGTGGGGGAGGGGTCTGAGAGGGAACAATGCTGGTTGCTTGGCTTTTAGCCAGCTCTCAGTTGCTTCCCCTGCTACCCACAAGCAAATTGGGCCTTTATGATGCTGATTCCCAGGTGGGTGGGTTTGTGTACGTTCTAGGACCCTGTGGGTCTCTCAGATGAGCTCTCCTGTGAGACTGACAGTCTCTCCCGCTGCTGCGATCCCCACAGGTTTACACCAGTAGAAGTTTTGAGGCTTTCTTTTCCCACGCTGGAAACCTGGGTTATGGCTATCTCTCATCCCCAGATGTTCCTCCCAGTTTATCCGCACACAAATGTGGGACTGCCCAGTCCTCCAGCTGCTGCCTCATCTGCTGGGGTCCACCAACCACACCCTTGCCACACATCCTCTCCACCCTGGCTGCCCATCTCCACCCCTCCTACCAGTCTGGATGAATGTTTCTTCTCTAACTCCTTGGTTGTCAGACTTCCATACAGTTCAATTTTCTGGCAATTCTGGTTACTTTTGTTTTTAAATTTGTTGTCCTTCTCTTGGTTGTACGAGGAGACAAAGTATATCTACCTATGCCTCCATCTTGGCCGGAAGTCTCAGAATATTTCTATCATCCTTCTACAAAAGCATCAGAGACACTGTGGTATTGCTCAGCATCCTTACTGTTTAAACAACCTAATTTAAAATTCTTTGCCTGAATTTTGAATGTAAACAGCTACTGTGTGTATTTTTTATTGCATGCCTCCTTAATGCTAAATTTATATGGGAAAATAGTGGTTCTTCAGTATTTCCTAGATATATGCATTTGGGGTTATTTCCAGTGACATATTTTAGGACCCCAGAGATTTTCTTATAGTGTCAAGTTTACATCAGACAACAGGGGGAAAGAATCACAGAAAATGTGGTTAAGGAAACGTTTATTTCAGGAGAAATATTTATTTTAGTTGAAACCTGGAAAGGACTGAGAGCAAGTTGTCAACTCATGATTGCTTAAGTACCAAAAATAAAATTTTAAATAAACTTACTTAAAAATTAGTATTGTATAGTATGTTAGCAAAGTCAAGAATCATAGTTGTACATAAGTTACAGACTTTAAAAAATTAGAACTTTGTATTTTCTTCCTTTGCAAATAGACTGTAGAATGAATCACACCTAAGGTTCTCAGTGTTTATTTATTTATTTTTTCATTCATTATTTATCAAGTATTTAGTGAGCACCTATATATACCAGACACAGTTCTAGGCATCGAAATTCTCTCCCTGCCACCTTTATCCCCTCCTCCCTGCACCCCATCCCATCATCCCTACACCTCTTAGTTCATGTTTATGGGTTATACATATCAGATCTTTGGCTTCTCAATTTTTATACTATTCTTAGCCTCCTCCTGTTTATTTTTTTTTGTCAACATTTTCCCACCGCCACTTTCCCCACCTCCCACCCTCAAGCCTTCCCCAATTTGGCTTTGTCCTTGGGTCCTTTATGCATTTTCCTTGATGACCCTTCTCTTCCTTTTCCCCTTTATCCCCCTCCCTCCTCCCCTCTGGCTACTGTCAGTTTGTTTTTTATTTCAGTGTTGCTGGTTATATTTTGCTTGCTTGTTTGTTTTGTTGATTGGATTCCACTTATAGGTGAGTTCATATGGTATCTGTCGTTCACCTCCTGGCTAATTTCACTTAGCATAGTGCTCTCTGGTTCCATCTATGCTGTTGCGAAGGGTAGTAACTCTTTCTTTCTTTCTGCTGCATAGTATTTCATTGTGTAAATGTACCAGAGTTTTTTGATCCACTCATTTACTTATTAGGGATTTATTATTGTCCTCCTTGTCCTCCTTCTCCATGTGTTATTTCACACAGTCCTTCCTCTGTGTGCATCTGTCTCTGTGTCCAAATTTTCCCTTATCTGAGGACACCAGTCATATTTGATTAGGGCCCACATTAATGACCTCACTTAAGCTTAATTACCTCTGTAAAGGATCCTGTCTCCTATTAAGGTCATATTCTGAGGTACTGAAGGTTTGGACTTCAACATGTGATTTTTTGGGGGGCCGGGGTGGAGGTTTGCACAATTCAATGCAAAACAGTAACCATTGTTTTGTATTTGACGCATAAAAGTGCATGCCTGCCCTGGCTAGTGTGGCTCAGTGGATTGAGTTCTGTCCTGCAAACCAAAGGGTCACCAGTTCGATTCCCAGTCAGGGCACTTTTTTTTTTCCTCTTCCCCTCTTTCTCCATCCCTTCCCCTCTCTAAAAATGAATAAATAAAATCTTTTTTAAAAAAGCACATCCCTAATAGGGTTAAAGGAACGGAATATTTTTGAAGATATAATGAGTCAGTTAATTTCTGTGAGATTTCTAAATGATAGAGTATATGTAAGAATAAAACATTATGGCTATTATTGAAGTTTTAAATGCCAGCATTACTTTTAAGATGCTTGAGAGGACTTGAAATGAATGAATTCATTTTGGGGGGTGGTTATTATTCTCTTTCCACAGCTAGTGTTTAGAAGATTTACTAGGCTAACATGCAAGCATGAATACTTTGTATTATCTAAAATGCCTTTAGCATACCGTTTACATTTGTCTAGGGGAGTTCATTAGAGGCAGATTTTTAGTAAGCTTCTACAAATAATTCATCATGGATGAAAGGCAGTAACATCCCATAAGCACTTACTTTTGCTTATCATGAGGGGTTTTTTTGTTATTATTCTTATCTCTTTGCATCTGAGATAAATGTGTTGAGAATTTCATCAAAAGCTTAATACACTACAATCATATTTTCCTTTAACATACATATCACTATGGAACCAAAACTCTCAGACATTATATATCAACTCAATTGTTATGCAGTTGTAAGAGAATAGTAAAGTGTAATAATTTCAAGAGACTGTAGAAGCACTAGCATTAAATATTAAACATTTAAATGAGGAAACACTGATTAATTCATAATATTCTGAGCAGCTCGTGAAAGTTTAATATTCATATCTTGCCTTGATTGGAATCATAGTCACTTTAGGACTACTGGTTACCATTTTTATTTGCAGACCCAGTTTACAAAATGATTTATTTTATTTTAGATAAATATTTTAAACTTCTCACATTTTTTCCTATTTCATAAGCTAAGACAGAATGAAAAATTAAGTTTACAATAGCTGTTAAATATTTTAAACCATAATTATCTTTATATTTTTCCTTTCATGAATTTATGGGGATGACACTGGTTAAAATTATGCAGGTTTCAGGTGCACAGTTCTACAGCACGTCATCTGTACACTGTATTGTGTGTTCACCACCCCAGGTCAAGTCTCCATCCATCACCATTTATCCCACCATTGTCACATCTCTTCCTCCCAACTCGTCCCCTCCCCCTGGCAGTCACCACACTGTTGTCCATGTGCATGAGTTTTTTCTCTTTTTCTCTTTTTTGCTCAATCCCTCCACCACCATCCAACCCCATGCCCCCCACAAGACGGCTGTCAGACTGTTCTCTCTCTCTGAGTCTGTCACTATTTGCTTAGTTCATTTTATTCATTCAATTCCACATATCAATGAAATCACGTGGTGCTTTTCTTTCTCTGACTGGCTTATTCACTTAGCATAATGCTCTCTAGGTCCATCCATGCTATCCCAAGGGTGAGATTTCCTTTTGTTTTATGGCCAAGTAGTAGTCCATTGTGTAAATGTACCACAACTTTTTATCCACTGATCTCCCGGTGGACACTTGGGCTGCTTCCAAATTTTGGCTATTGAAAATAATGCTGAAATGAACATAGGGGTGAGTGCATATATATATATTCTTCAAAGTAGTGCTTCAGATTTCTTTGGATACATTCTCATAAGTGGAATTGCTGAGTGATAAAGCAGTTACTTTTTTAATTTTTTGAGGTAACTTCGTACTGCTTTGCACAGTGGTTGCACCAATCTGTATTCCCACCAACTGTGCACAAGGGTTTCCTTTTCTCCTCATCCTCTCCAGACACTTCTATTTTAAAAAAAATTATTGTTGACAGCCATTCTGACAGATATGAGGTGATACCTCATTCTGGTTTTAATTTGCATTTCTCTGATGATTAGTGATGTTTATATCTTTTCCCATGCTTATTGGCCATATGTGTGTCCTCTTTGAAAAACTATTCAGGTCCTCTGTCCTTTCTTAATTGGATTTCTTTTGGAGGGAATTGTTGAGTTTTATAAGTTCCTAATAAATTTTGGTATTAACCCATTATCAGATATGTTATTGGCAAATATATTCTCCCATTCAGTGGGTCATCTTTTCATTGTTTTGATGGTTTCCTTTGCTGTGAAAAACCTTTTTAATTTGTTTACTTTTTCCATTGTTTTACTTGTCCAAGGAGATATATTGGAAAAAATATTGCTACAAGAGTGTCTGAGATTTTACTGCCTGTGTTTTCTTCTAGGATATTTATGGTTTTGAATCTAACATTTAAGCCCGTAATCCATTTTCAGTTTATCCTTCTGTATGGAATAAAAAGGTGGTCTAGTTTCATTCTTTTTCACTTATATGTCTGGTTTTTAAAACACTATTTATTGAATAGAGTATCTTTGCCACATTGTATGTTTTTTTGCCTCCTCTGTGAAATATTAATTGACTATGAAGGTGTGGGTTTATTTCTGGACTCTCTATTCTATTCCATTGATCTTTATGTCTGTTTTTATGCCAGTACCAAGCTGTTTTGATTACTGTGGCCTTTGTAGTATAGTTTGATATCAGGTAGCCTGATTCCTCCAAATTTGGGCTTCTTTCTCAAGATTGCTGTTACTATTCAGGGGTCTTTGGAAATGCATATAAATTTGTGGAATATTTGTTCTAGTTCTATGAAATACATCATAGGTATCTTGATAGGAACTGTGTTGAATCTATGGATTGCTTTGGGTAATATGGACATTTTAATGATGTTAATTCTTCCTATCCATGAATACATATTTTTATCTTTCTTAATTTCTTTCTCCAATGTCTCATAATTTTCTGAGTACAAGTCTTTACATCCTTGGTTAAATTTATTTCAAGATATTTTATTCTTTTTGAAGCAGTTGTTAATAGGATTTTTTTCTTAGTTTTCATTTCTGGTAGTTTACTATGGATGTATAAAATGCATTTGATTTTTGGATATTTATTTTTATCCTATTTTACTGAATTCATTTGTAGTTCTAGTAGTTTGTGGTGGAATCTTTAGGGTTCTCTATACACAGTATTATTTCATCTGCAAATAATGACAGTTTTACTTCTTTCTTTCCAATTTGGGTGTCTTTGGTACCTTTTTCTTGTCTGATTGCTGTGTCTAGGATTTCGAGTAGTATGTTGAATAAGAGTGGTGAGTGAAATCAGACAACCCTGTCTTGTTCCCAGTCTTAAGGGTAATGATTTTAGTTTTTGCCCATTGATTATGATGTTGGCTGTGGGTTTGTCATATATGACCTTTATTATGTTTAGGCATATTCCATCTGTTCCCACTTTGCTGAGGGTTTTTTATCATAAATTGGTGCTGGATTTTATCAAATTCTTTTTCTACATCTATTGATATGATCGTGTGGTTTTTATTCTTCATTTTTTATGTGGTGTATCACATTTATTGATTTGTGAATATTGTACCAACATTGCATCCCTGGAATAAATCCCACTTGAATCATGGTGTACAATCTGTTTAATTTATTGCTGGATCCAGTTTGCTAATATTTTCTTGAGGATTTAAGCATCTGTGTTTATCAGGTATATTGGCCTATAATTTTCTTTGATTGTAGTGCCTTTATCTGGTTTGGAATTAGTATAATGCTGGCCTAGTAGAATCAGTGGTAGTCTTCCCTCCTGTGGAATTTTTTGGAATAGTTTGAGAAGCAGAGGTGTTAGTTTTTCATCGACTGTTTGGTAAAATTCACCTGTGAAGCCATCTGGCCCAGGGCTTTTGTTTGTTGGGAGCTTTTGGTATATTTCTTTAGCTTCACTAGTTGTAATCTGTTTATTCAGATTCTCTTATTCATCCTGATTCTGTTTTGGAAGATGGTATGCTTATAGGAATTTATCCATTTCTTCTACACTGTTTAATTTGTTTGCATAATTGTTCATAACATTTTTATACAATCCTTTGTATTTCTTTCGTATCAGCTGTTTCTATTCATGTTTCACTTATTTATTGTATTTATTTGGGTCCTCTCTTTTATTTTCTTGATGAGTCTGTTTAAAGATTTGTCAATCTTATTTATTTTTTCAAAGAACAAGCTCTTGGTTTCATTGGTGTTTTGTATTTTTTTAGACTCTAGTTCTTTTATTTCTTCTCTGACTTTTATTATTTCCTCCTTTCTACTCACTTTGGGCTTTGTTTGTTGTTTTTTCCAGTTCCTTCAATTGTAAAGTTAGATTGTTTATTTGAGATTTTTCTTGCTTCTTGAGATAGGCCTGTAATGCTATGAATTTTCCTCTTTGGACTGCTTTTGCTGTGTTCCATAGTTTTTGGCTTGTTTTGTTCTCATTTTCTATTGTTTCAAGGTATTTTTCGATTTCTTCGTTGATCATTTTGTTAACCCATTCACTGTTTAGTAATGTGTTATTTAACCTCCATTGTGTTTTCAATTTTTTCTTGTGATTGATTTCTAGTTTCCTACCATTATGATTAGAGAAAATGTTCATATGATTTCAATCTTCTTAAATTTACCGAGACTTATCTTGTGTCCTAATATATGGTCTATCATAGAAAATGTTCCATGTGCACTTGAAAAGAATGTATATTCTTTCACTTTGGGGTGAAATGCTCTGATGGTGTCAATTAAATCTATCCAATCTAGTGTGCCATTTAATGCCACCATTTTCTTGTTTGTTTTTTGTCTGGAAGATATACCTATGGATTTCAATGGGGTGTTAAAATCCCCTACAATAACTGTATTACTGTTGATATCTCACTTAGGTTCTTCAAGATTTTCTTGACATATTTAGGTGTTTCTGTGTTTGGGTGTATAAATATTTATAAAGGTTATATTATTTTGTTGGATTGCTCTCTTTACCTTTATGCAGCGTCCTTCTTTGTCACTTACTATAGCCATTGTTTTGAAGTCTATTTTGTCAGGTATAAGTATTGATACTTCAGGGGGTTTTTCTTTTCCATTTGCATGAAATATTTTTTAGTCTGCGTATCTTTCATTTTGAAGTGGGTCTGTTGTAGACAGCATATATATCTTGTTTTTATCCATTCAACTACCCTATTTCTTTTGATTGGACCATGTAAGCCTTTTATATTTAAAGTAATTTTTGATAGGTATATATTTATTAAAATTATGTTCCTGTTTTTTTCTCTTCTTCCTTTCCTTCTGAAAGCATGCCCTTTAGCATTTCTTTTAATACTGGTTTGGTTTTGCAAACTCCTTTAGCTATTTCTTGTCTAGGAATCTCTTTATACACCTTCAATTTTAAATGATAGCCATACTGAGTAAAGTAGCCTTCGTTGAAGGTCCTTGCCTTTCATCACTTTGAATATTTCATACCAATTCTATCTGGCTTGAGAAATCAGCTAACATTCTAATGGGAATTCCCTTGTAGGTAACTAACTGTTATTCTCTTGTGGCTTTTAAGATCCTTTCTTTGCGTTAACCTTTGCCATTTTAATTATGACATATCTTGGTGTGGGCCTTTGGATCTGCCTTGATGGGATTCTAAATGCACTTCCTGGACTTGTTTTTTGTTTTGTCTTTTTTCTTCACCAGGTTAGGAAAGTTTTCGGTTATTATTTCTTCAATAGTTTCCTAATCCCTTGCTCTGTCTTTTCCTTCTTGTACCCCTATGATGCAGATATTGTTATGCTTCACATTGTCCCAAAGGTCCCTTCAACTGTCTTCATTTTTAAAGTTCTTTTTTCTTCTTGCTGCTCTGATTGGGTTTTTTTCCCCCGCTTTGTCTTTCAGATCACTGATTTAATCCTCACCTTCATCCATCCTGCTGTTTATTCCTTCCTGAGTAGTCTTCATTTCAGATGTATTCTTTATTATTAAATGGTCCTTTTTGTTATTTCTATGTTCTTTTTCATGCCATTGGGAATATTTATAACCATTACTATGAATTGTATATCTAATAAATTGCTTGCATCCATTTAATTTAGCTCGTTTTCTAGAGACTTTTCCTGTTCTTTGGGGCCTGTTTTTTTTTTTTTTTTTGGTCTCCCCATTTTGGCTGCCTCTTTGTGTTTCTTTCTGTGTATTAGATAGATCTGCTATGACTCCCAATCTTTGTGGGGTGACTTTATGTTGTAGGTCCTATAGGATCCAGTTGTGCAGTCTTTCTGATCACCTGAACTGGATGCTCCTAGTATGCCCATTTGGTGGGTTATGGGAGTCCTTCTGTTGTAATTGAGTCTTGATTGCTATGGTTCATTCATGTCCTGAATGAGTTGAGACACAATCCTGGGGGCTCTCAGATGGTCATGATGTCACCAAATAGTGTATCAATTCCTGACTTAAATGACAATAACTTGAACTAGCCTTGGCAGTTTCTGGGCCCCCAAGTCTTGTTGTGTCATGCCTTGGCAGATGTCCAACTATAGTATTTAGCCATCCCTGGGAGAACATGGTATCAGAGCATACATCCCCATCTGAGCTCAGTGAAGTTTGAGGAATAACCTAAAAATTCTAGTCATTGTCTGCCACACTCCTGAACTCAACAAAAAATTAGTTATTATTAGGGATTATTAATTATTATTAATTCAATTACTAATAAAAATGACTACCACTGTTTGTACTAAAACTACAGAGTCACTGGTCTAACTTACCACAGTATTATCTCCAATCTCATAGTAAAAGTTTCTCAAGTTTCTGGAGGCAACTGGTCCATCCCAAGAGTTCCAATGTTTACTTGACTGCAAGCCCCGCAGCAGCCATTGAATTCTCAGGGTCTGCCCTTGGCCAATTTGCAGCGCTGCAGCCTTAAACCAGTCTGACCAGCTCCAAGGTTATCTTGCCATCCAAAATAGTCTTCTAAATTTTAAGGAAACTATTGTCTATGGAAATGGCAAGGAAATTAGTAATTGTGTTTCTGTCTCAGGGCCCCCTTCACAATTTTAATCCAAGTTGTACTCAGTGCCCCATCTTATCATGAGCTTGGGACCTATCCCTCTAACAACTATCATTACTAAGGTTAAACTTGCCTTCTCTCTAGTCAGAAAGAAGAAGCCTTACTCTGTTGAAAGGGGAAAATTAGGATTGCAATGATATGACTCTTTTTAACTCATACATATTATTTATTTTATTCAATTTAGGAGAAAGTCATTATCATAAATAAATAATATTAAGTGTGCAGTTATTATTGGCCAAGTCCGTACAGTGATACTAAAAAATGTAAATGTTTTCTTTAAGTTTCATTCTCAAAACAACCACAATTGCTGTTTCTGTTAATTAAGAGACAAAGCAATGGTTTTCCAACTTTAGCACTTTTAAGAATTATATGGACTACCTATTAAACATGCAGATTTCTCATGTCTTTTTCTCTGTCATCCCCACTTAGTGCCTAGAAATTCTATTTTCTTAAATCTTTGGTAAGTGTTGAAAATCTACATTACTGCCAAGCCCCCTAGGTGATTCCTGTATGGAATGTATTCTGTAGGCCACACTTTGAGAATCACTGGGTTAGGAAATGTGTTCCTTAATAAATCTAGTTTTTACTTTTTACAATAGAATAGAATATTTGTAGACTTTTTGTTAGCATGGGGGTGAGGAGCAGCCACCCCAGTAAAGTCAAAATTTCACATATAACTTTTGACTCCCTCAAAACTTAACTCAGGTATCCCTTGGAATCTGCAGATGCTCAAGTGCCTTATATAAAATGGTTTAGAACAGTGCATACAGTTGGCCCTTCACATCTGAGGATTCCCAGCGACAGATTGAAAATGTTTTTGATCTGTGGTTGGTTGAAATTGTGGATGCAAAACCCATGGATACAGAGGGCTGACTGTATATTCACTGAAAAAATTCCACGTGTAAGTGGGCCCATGCAGTTCAAACTCATGTTGTTCAAGGGTCAACTATATTTTAAATTACGATGTGTGCACATCAACTTTACTTAAAGAGATACTCCCACTAGGCAAGTTCTTTCTCTTTGCCCCAGTGGCCTAGTGTTCTGTCAATCCTCGAAACAGTCTGGTAGCATTATCAGTAGACTCATAGCTTCAGTTGTAACTTATTAGCTTCAAAACATTATGAGTTCTTTGCCCTGGTCAGTGTGGCTCAGTTGGTTGGAGCATCATCCCATAACCAAAAGGTTGTTGGTTCAGTCCCTGGTTTCGGTGCATGTGATCCCTGGTCTGAGCGTGTATGGTAAGCAACGAATCGAAGCTTCTCCCTCACATCGAAGTTTGTCTCTCATCCTTCCCCGCTCTCTTCCTCACTCTCTGAAAACAATGGGAAAAAATGCCCTTCGGTGAGGATACACTTTTAAAAAAATAATTTATAGCTCTTTCATTATCAGAGAAGTAGTGGACAAGCTCTTTGATTATCAGAGAAGTAGTGGACAAAGTTTCTTTGGTTAAATGTTATAATTTTATATATATGCCTGGAACAAAATGTCAACATTAGTGATTTCTGAATAATGGTATTTCAGGTGACTTTACCTTTTTTTCAAAAACAAGTTTTAAAAATTTCAAAATTATAGAATGAGAAGGCATTATATTTATAAATAAAAAAGTGTAATTTAGTTTTAATAACTGAAAAATAGCTCTCATCTGGCTGGGTATGGTTGGAGATAGAAACTAAAAATAATCAATAGAATAAACTAAAAACAAAATAGAAAGGGATTTCAGATAAGAAAAAAAAGATCAATTAGCTCTGGGTTTTGTTGTGAGTTTGACTGAAAGAGTAGAAAGCCAACCTCCTTAAAATGAAAGAAACAGCTTGAATTCTTCTGTGCCTTTTGGACAGTCTTGACAGCCTGTATTTGTCTTAATAAGTTCCAGAGTGTCTAAAAATGTTTTAGTTACTTAGAGGAAACACAAGAGGGCCTGGGATTTATGATCAGAGTAAATTCAGTAGAAATTTCAGTAAGTTTTACTCTTTTTCCTCTGTATGAAAACTCTCCCAAGGTGACAGTTATGGACGTCTGAGCTCTTCTGAGGGAATAGTGTGGACTTGATGGTATGGAGACAGGAAGGGAAAGGGAGGTGACCAAGGGAGTAATGTCACCAAAGAGAAAGAATTTGGACCTTGAATGTTGATAGAGTAGAAGCTAATTTTAATTTATTATTGACCTTTGGAAAAAAGGTTTATTATTAATTTAACAACAAAGTTTCCTGGCTAGGATGGAATCCAAGTGTCCATCAAGGTGCTGATAGTAGGCAAGGGTTTCCCAAAGGAAGGAAATGTTAGCCATTGCTGATATCCTGTAAGATTACTTCATTATTAAAGTCCACTGTAGAAATTTTTGGTTTTAGATATCTCTTCTCTGAATCCATTATCTAATTTATCATGTGACTACCAACCACCAAATTAAGTGATTTTATTGAACCTGGAGACAAATTAAAGCAATTTGATTACCCTTTAGGCTTAAAATTTGTTTATCTTATCAGGGATCAAATGAAAGTTTATGCCTCAGGGTGCTCCAAGGTGGGCCTTGGAACTTTAATGGGTGTTGTAAGGAATGAGAGGTTGGAGCCACCAGGAGATGAATGTAGAAATGATAGCAGCTTCTGGTAACAGTGATAATTGTGGGGCAGTAGATTGATAACAGTAGCACAGCATTCTCTCCAAATCTGTGTTTTTAGTGATTGCTTTCCATAACCTCGCTATCAGTAAGAATTATTCAAGTCCTGTTCAATTGTAGTTTTATAGGTAAGATAATGAATCTGACAGTTTTGAACACACAACACATACCAGGGAGTATTCTAAAAAATCCATGTATATCATCTTATTTAGTTCCTACAGTTCTATTTTGCTTTTTAGATTTTCTTTTCTTGCTTTCTAGATAGGCCATCTTTCAACCCTAGTAAATTATCAAGTCAAATACTGGGGAGAGTAAATTCTTTTTTTTGTATTTCCGTCCATTTTTTTTGGGGGGGGGGGTCTGGGTATTTGTATGAAACATAATAAACTTTAACAGCATTTAATTTATTATGCCTACAGAAAAATAATAAATAGCATAAATGTGTAGCTTATTGAACTACCACAAACTCAACTTACCTGTATTACCTTTACTCAGATCAACAAGCAGAGCTTTTGTAGATAAACTTTTAAGCAGAATTAGATCCTGCTGTTATCTGGAGTTTGGTATCCTGCTCTCTCCACTTAACATTTTATTGGCAAATGTGTCCCATGTTACTACATATTTCTCAAAAAACAAGCTTTTTAATGGCTGCATGATAGACCTTCAAGTGGGTGTACAATAATTTATATAACTATTCTTCAAATATTAGATATTTAGACTGTTTCAGTTTTTCATTATTATAAATAGTGTTGTAGATTATGATATTGAACATAAATCTCTGACTGCATCTTTATTTCCTTAAGATACATTTCCAGAAGTGTAATTGCTATATTAAAGAGCATGAATATTTTAAAGCTCTTGATACATTTTGATAAATTACTCCACAGAATGGCCATGCCAATCCACTAGAATTCTTGAGGGCCCACAGTCCAATACTGGGTGTTCTCTTCGTGTCTCTGTGTGTGTGTGCATATCTTTGCCTTCTGATAGACAGAAATTGGTGACCTGATCACTGTTTGAGCTTTCTTTGATTATTATTGAGGTTAATATATTTTCACATGCTTATCGAACATGCTAATTTATTTTTTATTTCTTTTAAATAGAAATGAAAATAAAACTACAAAATTACTCCTTAATTTTTAAACATTTCTTTGGGACTTAAAAGCATATAAAACTTTTTTTAGTTCATAAAAATCTGGGGAAGTGAGGCAATAAGTTTTCCCTTTATGCTTGCTTTTTCAAAGCATCCATATAGTGACTGGTTTTTGAGAAAAATCTGTGTCCATTTCTGAAATTTAAGGAGGATTGTAAATACAATTGGAATTAAAATTATACATATCAAAGGCTTTCCCCCACTTGGTACTGGTAATCTTTTATTTCTTTCACATTTTTTCTTTTTTTTAAATGGAGGTAATATTAGTTAATAACATTTTGTAGGTTTCAGGTGTACAACATTGTACTTTGGTACCTGGGTACTCTGCAGCGTGCTCACCATCAAAAGTCTGGTTGTCACTTGTCACCATATATTTGACCCTCATTACCCATTTCACCCTCCTGTATTTCCCTCTGGTAACCACCAGCCTGTCTGTATCTATGAGCTTGTTTTTCGCTCAAAGGCCTTATAGTGGTTATTCAGTACATGAAAAAGTTATGATTTTAAGGTTGTTCATCAGCCTTTAAAGATATATTTGATTTTTTGTTATCATCTGAGAGACTTAAAGTATAGGAAGTTTTATAATTTCAGGAACTGGAGATTTTCTGAAGTAGTTTTTACATGAAGGCAGTAGAATTTTAATAAAATAAGAATTCATTTACAAAAGCGAGGGTGTGATGGGAAGTCAGTTTCTTCTTGTCAAATGTATTTCCGTTTGCCTCTGGTTCTACCCTGTGCCTAGTTACTGAGCAGAGACTGCAAGGACCGGCAGATTGTGCTCTGTTTTATGTAATATAACAAATAACCTGCAGTTCCAAGCCTATTAGGATGAAGCCTTTTTAACATGTGTGTATTAATCCCTGTGTTACAATTCTGATCTCCAGATGTTACAAGCTTATTAAACCATTCTTTCCTCTTTTGGAAATAAATGAATTTGCCAGAATATTCTCTGCAAGTCAGAGTACCTCGATGTTAACTTTGAACTTTATCTGTTGTTTATTTGCTGTACATTTTGATGTCAACCAAGTCCAATTTCTTTCTCATTATTTCATAAATAACAATTTTTATGTATAATAAGGGCATAGATGATTTTTACAGTTGGAAGGGACCGTAGAAATCATATAGTTTTTGGGATTCTCAAACCCGTGGAAATAGATCAAGGTGAGGATATAGTTGTAAACCGAATGAACATATGGAAAATTAAGTAGGTTTATCTGCTAAGTTTGAAGAAGGTATAGATACTGTTATTTACCAAGCAGAGGTGAGTGTGTGTATGTGCATCTGTAAATCTGTAAGAAGGTTCCCAGTAAAAGAAACGGCAAGTACACAGGTTCTGTGATGGGAAGAAGGGAGGTGTGGTTAGAACCGACAGGGAGGGGATATGTTGTTCAAGATGAGGCTGAACATTCTAAGCAAAGTTTGTAGACCATTGCTCATGGTCTTGTCCTATATCCAAAGAATAAAGAGAAGTTTTAAACTGGAGGTGTGAGTGGAGGAGGAGGGTTCCACAATCAGATCTACCTTTGAAAAGAATACTCTGGCTACTGTGTGGAGAGGTGAACTAGAACGAATGCTGAAGGACTAGTTAAGAAATAGTTGAGCCTTGGCTTGTATGGCTTAGTTGGTTGGATTGTCATCCAGTAGGCCAAAAGTTTGCAGGTTTGATTCCCAGTCAAGACACATACCTAAGTTGTGGGGTTCAGGCGCATATGGGAGGAGACCAGTCAATTTTTCTCTTTCTCTCTCTCTCTCCCTAAAATCAATAAACATATTTTTAAAAAATTTTTAAAAATATAATCCTTTGTGTAAAAAAAAAATAGTCGAAGCAATGCATGTGGTTGATAGAAACTTGGAATAGGAAGGTAATAGAGGAGATGAACAGAGTTGAGATACGGGTAGTCTTCAGATGTATTTAAGAGATAAAATTGTCAATATTGGGAATGGGTGTGTGGGGAGCTGTAAGAGAGAGATACATTAAACATGATTCCAGCCCTGGCTAGAGTAGCTTGGTTGGTTGGTGTGTCATCCCATAACCAAAAGGTTGCAGGTTTGATTCCTGGTCAGGGCTCATACCTAAGTTGTGGGTTTAATTACCAAACTGGGCATGTATGGGAGGCAACCAATTGATGCTTCTCTCTTACACTGATATTTCTCTCTCTCCCTTCCTCTCTTTCTCTTCCTCTCTCTAGAGGCAATGAAAAAAATGTCCTCAAGTGAGGGTAGAAAACAAATAAACAAACAAAACACTATTCCAATCCTTGGATTTTGCATATGTTTGGATAGGTGTGCCATTCAGGGAAGTGGGGAACACTAAGAAAGGATTAAATTGGAGATGGGGAAATGGAGTGTTTTTATGCTTCATAAGATCAGAAGTACAGCCTCATTCATTGATGTCCCTCAGTTCCAGAACAGTTTCTAGCACATAGTAGGTATTGACTGAATATTTGTTACATGAATAAATTGTGCATTCAATTTTGGACAGGTTGAGTTTGAAGATCTTTGAGACATTCAAGTGGTGATGTTAACTAGCTGCCTGGACTTACACAGGTCTAAGCTAGAGATTAAAGAAGGGAGACTTGGAATCCATTGACATAAAGATGATAGAGGATGCTGAGGTTGACTAGGCATAGGAAATAGAATAAGAAGTGGAGAGGGCCTAGAACAGAGCCTTAAAGTAGACTCCTTTAGGTCTTGGGGAGGGGTCATCCAGAAAAGGATGAGAAGGCATTTCTAGTTATGTTGGAAGAAAAACAAAAAATAAGGCTCAGAGAGGCTAAGGGAAGAGAGAGCAGAATGGTACAGAGTCAAGTAAGGTGGGAACTCAAAATATCATTCAGTTTAGCAACATGGACGTCATTTGTGACTTTAGTGAGAACTGCTCTAGTGGCGTGTTTGAAGTGGTAGCTAGAATGGAATTGATGGAAGAGTGAATAGGAAATTAAGGAAGAGAGGCATCCTTTGGAGGCAAAGGATGAGGACATTTGATTACTTTAAAATATGATTATAGACCAACACACAAAAACAGGAATTAGGGAAACTGGAATGTACTTTAACATAAATACTTAGGATGCAGAGAAATTATATTTACTTATAACAAAACATTTACTGAGCACTTTTTTGTGCCAGATCCTTTGATGGGCAAATAAATGAGTCACACTGATGACTTTTTTCTCCTTGTGTAGCCATGTGATAGGAGATGGGCATAGCCTTGCATTTCAGCCACCAGTTGTTATATGTTAAAGGGTTAGTATGTCTATAGGTTAAAATGCTGTTCTCTATGGAGCCCCTTGCAGGATGGTTGCTTCTTCAAAGATTGTGATTCTAGCTAGGAGCAGATGAGGTGAATCAACTTCTCATTGACATCTTGAGATACATTTTATGTCTCTAGATTAATTAATCAATTGTGTCAGTGAAGTGCCCTCACCTGCTGCTGCCAGCCATCCTTACCCCAAAGCCAATGAATAAATGCTGCCACCACCACCAGGTGGAATAACAGGAGTACACCTGTGCTGCCAGTCAGTATGTTGCCTAGCAACAAGGAGACGGCTGATGTCTGTCAGCAAATGGGCACAATATATTCTAGCTTCAGGTGCTTGAAGGAAACAGTGATTACATGGCTCTTCTTAGAAGCTGTGGTTCTAAGTTTGGGAAGCTGGACTGTTTTTGGAAGCTGAATTTAGAAGAGAAATGGGACTATAGGATATGATCACCTGGCTACACAGATAAGTATTGAAAAACAGAATTTGGGTTTCTAGCAAGGACTTAAGCTATGAGACTAGTGGGATTCCGGCAAGGCATAAAGTAGATCTCACGAAGACAAATAAGGTGTGTAGCAGGCGTATGATTCTCACTGAATTTGAGGAAGTGGGAGACAAATGCCTATATAAATCTAAAAAAAAAGTTTAAGTAAGGCACGAGGTGAGAAGTAGAAAGAACCACAGTGGAAAAGATACAGAGCGAATATGAAATTTTAATACAAGAGAATTTATTTCCTGTTATTACAATTTTGGAGTATCCTGTATGGTGGGTCCCTTTGTAGTCTCTGGCTGTCCTAGAAGGGTTTGGAGCGGTAGTCATAAAAGACCTCAACTGTATTCATCTAATTCAAATTATACTAAAAGCAGAGCATATCCACTTAAAAAAACACTCGTTATTAATCTATTAGATAGTGTGCTTAGTGGTGTGGGAATGTGATGAATAAGACACTGTCATTAGTTCCAAGATGAACATAACCTACCATAACCTACCAAGGGCTATCAAATGTATA
>PVJD01015493.1:0-23286 GCA_004026545.1 Mormoops blainvillei
TTCTTTGGCTTCTCCCTTTCCTATACTATTCTTAACCTCCCTCTGTCTATTTTGTGCCTACCATTTATGCTTCTTATTCCCTATACCTTTTCCCCTCATTCTACACCCTCCTCCTCCCTACTGATAACCCTCTATGTAATCTCCATTTCTGTGATTCTATTCCTCTTCTAGTTGTTTGTTTAGTTTGTTTTTGTTTTTTAGGTACAGTTGATAGTTGTGAGTTGTCATTTTACTGTTCACATTTTTGATCATCCTCTTTTTCTTAGATTAGTCCCTTTAACATGTCATATAATGAGGGCTTGGTGATGATGAACTCTTTAACTTTACCTGGACAATTTAATAAGGCAAATACTTGAACACTGTTAATGTTCATAAGTAATATGGATAAATTTTAAATTTATTTGAATATAGAATTAAACAGGATCTATGAGGTCTATTACACAAGGTAGTTAAACTAAAAACACACATAAACAATGTTTAAAGAACACGTACTAATAAAGAGGCTTTATCAAATGCATTAGAACAGTTGAATGTGAAGGGGAAATGAAAGAGCATTAGGATCAGGAATAAATGACAAATAAATGTTTCTATTGACTAGAGAGGCACAAAATAATATTTTCCATATGACTTTTTTCCTCACAAGTTTGGGTCTCAAACTCTGAACTCAAAATGCATTCCAATGCAGCACATGGGGACCTCTGAGAACTGCATCTGATCATCTTCTGCTGGAACTGATTGGATTGTATCATCCAATAATTAATGAAAAAATTCCATGTTGTACAAAAACCGGGGTTTTTCCTCTTTTTCCCCCTCCTTTCCTTCCTTCCTTCCTTCCTTTCTTCCTTCCTTCCTTCCTTCCTTCCTTCCTTTCCTTCCTTTCCTCTCATTCATTCATTCATTTTTATAATTTAAATACTTTGTGGTGATGTAGATTAGTTACAACAGTGGGAATTCTTTTCAGACCCATGAATCAAAATTACCGATGTACTTTTAGTTGAAAAATAAAGGGGATAGCAAAAACAACATGATATTTTGATTTCAAAATATCTATGCATCCCTTCATAACTTAGATGTGAGTGAAAACTTGCAGCAGCTTATATGGAACAAGTCTTAAAAAAATCTGGATGACACAGATCCATGAATTAGTTAAAGTAGGGAATAAGGAGGACCAAATAAAGGGAAAAATAACTAGGCAATTTCCTAGCTGTTGTGACAGCACTGGTAAATAATTTTTAAAACTAATGGTGAAGGTATTAATAGAGATAGAAACTAAAACAAAAGGAAGCAAGCTGTACTGATTCTTCTAGTTACTAGAAAACCTGATGTTTCTGTTGTTGTTGATATTTGAGCATAATGATATTTATTTGTAGAGTAATGCAGCAATTCATTATCCCAAAGACTCTACAGGAAGATAGAGACTATAACCAGATAACAAAATACAGATCATATTCTGTTAAAAAGCTGGGGCAATTTAAAGAGAAGTACTAGAAGATGATCAATTCGTCCTTGCTAGCATCAGTTCTCAGAATAAATGATCAAAAGAGTGCATCACTTATTTCAGCAGAAGGGTTTATTCCATTCTAAATGTGGCTACAAACTTTTGCAACTAGACACTCCCAGATTGTATTATATTGGGTTGGCCAAAAAGTTTGTTTGGTTTTTTTCTGCAAGATGGTTCTAGTAGCACTTAGTTGTCTTTAACTTCATTCAAAATAATTTTGTTAGATTGTATTGTGACACCTGTCATATCAGTGTGCATTTTAAAAAACAAAAAGCCCTTATCAAAATTGGTGAATTTTTGTGTGTAGCTATTTTAATATTAAAGATGGAAAAAATTACACAACATTTCTGGCATATTGTGCTTTATTATTTCAAGAAAGGTAAAAGCGCAACTGAAAAAAAAAAAAGATTTGCACAGTGTATGGAGAAGGTGCTGTGAATGATCGAATGTGTCAAAAGTGGTTTGTGAAGTATCGTGCTGGAGATTTCTCATTGGACTATACTCCATGGTCGGGTAGACCAGTTGTAGTTGACTGATCAAATTGAGACATTGAGAAAAATCAATGTTATACCACATGGGAAATAGCTGACATACTCAAAATATCCAAATCAATAAAGTTATTGGTAAAAATGAAAGTGTATTTTTGTTTTACAGAAAAAACTAAATGAACTTTTTGCCAACCCAGTAACTAACAAGTTGCAATGGGTGAAGGTTCAAATGTAGCAAATTCAGCCTGAAAAAGCCAAACTGCCTTACTCCTCCAATTAACAAAGAGCATACTCTTTCTAAAACAATAGGAATGTTTAGGACACAGGTAAAACCCCATCAGCAATGCGACAGTAAGACAGCAGCTCTCACTTGGTACTGTGGATACAAATCACACATTCTAAGTCTCTGGAACTTTATGTAACCTGGTTTTGGGAGTGAGAAGAAAATATGCAGAGGGTAAGAAGATGGATACTATCCCCTTCAGCAACCTACTCCTAGACAAGGTGACATTAAAGTGAAAATGAAGAAAAGGAAGGAGGACTAAACCAGGTGAAATTGTTTATATGGTTATTGTAAAACGGAATAAAAAAAATAAAAGAAAGAAAATTGCTGGAGCTACTACTATAGAACTACCGCATCATTAATGGTTGACTGATTGAAAAGCAGCTTCAAATCTAGCCATATTATTTGCTATTTTGGGTGAATTAGAATTCAATTATGAGAATAAAAAATTAGTCATAAAATAATGAGGGGTTAAATTTCTCCCCCTTGGATAAACAGAGGGGGATTTGAAACAATTAACTGAAAGACAGAGAACTTATAGCACAATGACTGACAGGAAGAGAGAAGGTCCTAGGCAATGGTATATAAGAAATGGTTACAAGACACATGAAAAACATTTGGAGTTGACTGGATATAGGCAGTAAATATATAATGCCCACGAAGGATAGAGAGAACACTCTCAAAGGCCCAAAGGTGAAATGTAGAGGGCACAACTAGGCTCTGGTAGAAACTGAAAACTATCGCAGGATAATATTTTGTGTTATGTCACCATTACATTAAAGTATAATCAAGATGGTATTATGAGCAACTGGAGAGATATGAACATATCTTTTATTAATTTGGAAGTGAGCCAAATTTACCCTTGACCCAATTAAAATTGGATATATGGAAATCTTTGTAATTTCCCTGACCCTCTTCTCTAATAAAAATTAACCAATATAGAATTCTGGGAAGGCAACAATAGATGATTCCTCTGATTAAGAAAGAGATTGAAGTGTGAATATTGATTTCCACTAACTACCTTTTTAACAACTCCATCTGATAGATATACAAGGCAATTGGTTCATGAAGTCTGACAGTAAGGCTATTGGGGAGCAAGTAAGGCAATTTTCCTGAGAGATTTGTCTGGAAGAGATATGTTAAAGCCTATGTAACAAAAAATGCAACAAGACAAGGGCTATTGATATGTCATAATAGATTTGACTAGACCCTTCTTACCCATTCCTTTTTTATAGTAGAACTAAACATCACCTGCTTTTATGTGGAGTGGACTTTAGTACACTTTCATGATTCTCTGAAAGGAATATTTAATTCCACTCGCATACTGTCTTAAAGTAATAAAATAGCACTTAGAATTTCAAATCATTGGAATCCATCGATGCATTAAGTTGAAAATATAATGATAATTGCTTCCTTGGAGAGGTAGGAATATGTAAGGACAGTAGTCACCCATGTGACAAATGAAGACTGGCTCATCTAACCAGGCAGAATGCAGGGTCTGGCAGAGTTTGTGAAATATTGGACAACTATAATGGGCTCAAGTCTTGCTCCAAATGTGAAAAATAGATTACTATTTTTTACTGAGTACCAGAACAAAATAAGAAGTACAGAAACTAATGAGGTAACTTGGGTTCTGGTGAGCTGCCTCTCTTGTTTAGGGATTAGGCTGAAATCTATCTTTGAGGTCCTGAGACTTGTATTTGAATAGGATCTGAAAATGAGTAAGCACTAAAGCATTTAAAAGAACTACAGATAAAACGTTGCTTGTCTGACAGGGGCGTCCAACCTTTAGCCCGTGGGCCACATGCAGCTCAGGATGGTTATGAATGTGGCCCAATAGAAGATCGTAAATTTACTTAAAACGTTATGAGATTTTTTGGGGGGTGGGGGGGAATTTTGTGTCACAATGTATTTAACATGTGGCACAAGACAACACTTCTTCCAGTATGGCCCAGAGATGCCAAAAGGTTGGATACCCCTGTAGGACCTTGTGATTTAAATAGTTTTAAAACTTCCTAAAATTCAAAAGAACAAAGAATGAGGTTTTCGCAATAATTGAAAAGTATACTTTAGTGAAGATTGCTTAGATTTTTGATTCAACATATGACTGTTGTAGCCTCTCAATACACGTGTTTTGCAAGACGATTAGTAGCTTCCTACTGGGCATAAAAAAGAGATTGCTTCTATAATAAAATGACCTCAGAAAGCCCTAAGAATAGAAAAAGCTTTATTATGTGAAACATCAAAGAAACATTTGAATGAAGAGTCAGCAGTTCAAGATGCAAGATCATGTAACAGGAAAAGTTAGGAGGAATCAATTCCCTTTATGAAAAGCCTGCTTCAATTCCTTTGGGGCCAATGATGGACACCCCAAGACCTACCTGCTCATATTGTTGCATGGTTTGAACTACATTTCCCCTTGAAACCAAAGGTAAACAGACATTTTGATTAACCGATGAGAGTCTCTGGAAATAAGGTCATGTTATGTTTTAGAAATCAGTGAAAATAAGCCCTGCAGTTGGTCAAATCCAGGTGAAGGATGGTGGGAGTAAATTTGTATCATAAGTAGAGCTGAGTGTTCAGTATTGAGCAATGTAAGAGGAATTAGATATATATCATCAGAAAAATTATTAAAACATTAACAGATTCTTGGACTACATAAAATAGTCTTAAGATGAAGTCTAGCAAAAAGGCCCTAGACCATGTTGGATATCTAGTTTTAGAAGTTCTTGTGAAATTTTAGAGGAAGTAGTAAGACCCAGTAGTTGGCACAGAAGGGGACTGCGATTTTAAGGCAGATGGCTTGGGCAGGTCCTTAGTATCAAATACCTGGGTTAACAAAATATAGTGACACAATGTTATGAAAAATTCATTTTACATTCAGTGATCCATTACATTGAAGGACTGTGCATATCATCATCAGGAAAGAAAGTGCCTGAGGTGGTTTAAGAAGAATTTCTTGAGGTTAAAAACTTACACATAATAAGTGGATTATGTTGGAATTTATTGCCCAATACACAATTTCATAGGGCATCTTCGATGGTCACTATTTAAAAGATTTGTATAAGGAATTTACACTCTTCATTAGATAGCTGGTGAATGATGTGGATGGAGTAAGAGTATATTGATTCCTTTGTAATGAGTACATTGCTTTCTCTGTTAGCAGTCTCTTTGCCCAATGTTTAATCAGCAAATACTTATAAATCTCCAGTCATAATTAATAAATTGTTGTTTCCTAAATATGTCACATTTGCTCTTACCTCCAGGCCTGTCTCGGTGGTATTTCCTAGAAAGGCTCCGATCTTTTTGTCTCACCATCTTGTAAGCATTTTTCAAATTAACTTCTCATGGAAGCTTTGCTTATCCCTGAATTTGGGTTAGGTGCTTTGTATTAGCTTCTATATAAGTATAATCAATTCTAGTCCAAATCCCCATTTACTTGCTCATCTTGACTTTAGACCAGAATGACTCACAGTGTAATTCACAGACCACTGCATCAACATCACATGGGAAGTAATTTAAAAAATGTGTGTCCCTGGATCTTATCCTTGATTCATTATATCAGAAACTCTGAAGCCTGGGAATTGGCTCTGGTGACTCTTATGAACACTAATATTTGAAAAACCTGTGCTCTATTTTATACTCTATTAGATAGCTTATGTACTAAGCCTTCCAACATGAAGTTTAATAAGATTATAAAACTTCGACTCTGCTTCTGAGTCCAATTAGTTTCCTCTTTGATCAAGTTCTCAAGTATGAGTAATTTATAACCCCTTTAATAGGAATAATAATAATAACAATAATAAAATAGTGCAGGCTATGGCATTTGTTAGAAGGATGTATATTGTTTGCTGTGTTTTAAGTAGAAACACAAATCTAGACATAAAGTTATTGTAATTTAACTTTACTTGTTACTGTAAATCTAATAATATTTAATAATTATATACAAGCAAGAGTGGAAAAATTAAAATTAGCAATATTAATTTAGTGGAATAGTTCTAGTTTGCTAACATTAATTTACAGCATTTAAAATAAATCCGATATAATTGGCAGTTGCAACGCAGCTTCTTTTGAGTTTATCATGATTAACGCTGTGCCTTCCTCAATTAAAATACAAAAAAATTGAAATATCATGAAACTTCCATTTGGCCAGAATACACCTTTAGTTATTTATTTGCAATTAAAAATTAGTTTTTTAGAACATTAATTAAAACATTATTCTTGTTAAGGTTTTATGACGGCATCATCACATGACTGGAGGCCAGGGTGTCCGCAGCAGCTGTGCCCTGCAAAGGGTAGGGTATGCCTGGCTGAGAAGGGCCTGGCATCTGACATCGTAGCCCTAAACCCCCTGTAAGGCAGGAAGAATTGTGTTGCCTGGGCACACCCAGAGCCAGCTTCCTGGCAGGAAAGCAAGACAGAGCAGCGGTGGGGGTCGGGGCGGGGAGGAAGGCTGGAGCTAGATAAGATGTGCCTCAGGAAGGAGGCTGTAATGGTCTGGTCTGGCCTGTAGCTGGTGTGAATGTAGGTGTGTGGGTGGGAGATGAAGGGGCTTTCATCAGAAGAAAGACCCAGAGAGAAGGCCATGAGAGTGTAGGAAAGGTCGCAGAACAGCGGGGCGGGTGCAGTGCTGGCCTCATTGGGATCAACCTGAGCAGGCGCAAACCGCTTCTAGGGACACCGCCCACTGTTCCAGCGCTCAAGGCTCGCTTTGGAAGGGTTTTTCCAAATCTTAACACAGGCCAGTGGGGTGAGGCAGTAATGGGAGATAGGGGGCAGAGGACCTTTGCAGGGCTACAGCTTTCGCCTGACTCCAGTCCCAGCTGCCGTGCTAGTTGGATTTGCAAGTGTAGGATGCGCAGTAATCGTCCCACAGCTGCAAACAGTCCTCCCGGAATAGTAATTCGCTTTCCCAGCCCCCTCGGGCCCACCTGCTGGATGCAAGGCCCCAGGTTGGAGAGCATCAGCTGAAGTTATAGAGAAAAACACATCCAGGTGGGACTTCCAGCTTCTGTTGGACATGCGCAGGCAGGCATTCAGAGAATCAATCTCTCTCTCTCTCAAGATATATCTATATCTATCTATATCTATATCGATATAGATATAGATAGATATAGATATATATCTATATCTATATATATATGACTGTTGTAGCCGATATATATATATATATCTTGAGAGAGAGAGAGAGAGACACCTCACCTGTGTTTGACTTGGTACAGGGCACTCAGAATCTCTCCTGGTAAATTTTCCTTAACATTTTAACAGTGCGACTCTAAACAGAAATGTAAATGAAATATTAAAAATGTATGGAAGTACTTGTTTGCAAAAGAGTATTCCAGGTGATGTAAAAACACATTTTAATGACTTCCTTTCCTAGTCCAAGTGGAGTAAGAATGAAACAACACAGGACTGGAAAATATAAATATATATTAAAATAGATTTACATATATTAAATGTATATTAAAACATATATACATTCATTATTTATATATTTACATACATAAAACAATGGTCTCAGATTCAGATATTGGACATGAAGTAGTGCCAAACAGTGAGTCCTGAGAAAGGGGGAATAAACAAAGTGAACCCCAAAAGTGTCTCCGCTAACTGCCTGAGACTTTCCTGGAAGCGCTGCAGAGAATTGGAATCAGGGCAGAGCCTGCCTGTCACCCTGAGTTGAGAAGATGAAATTGGGAGTCTGTGGAGACCAAAGCAGCACTTTTTAGCACAAATAAAGAGAGCTTCAGAGATCAGCGGAGAATCCCTTCAAGGAGGGAATGCAGCTGAATACTGATCAACCCGTGTTTGAGGGAAATACCTGAGGTTAGGAAAAGAGCCACCCGGAACCTGTTTTGAGAAACCAGTTTCCAGAGCTCAGACCAAGCAATGAGTAGTTTGTGTTGCAGCAGCCGAGGTGGGGAAATGCTGTAAACCCTGCAGGATTGGGCAGAGTGCTCAGAAAGGTATTGCTTTTGCAGTGAGATTTTAAATTAGTGCAAGGCTAGCCCTACATAAGATTCAAACTATTTTCAAGTAACACACCTGGGCTGAAAATAAGAATATTTTCGGTATGTAAAAATATTAAATGCTCAGCAAGGTAAATTTCATGGTGTATGTCATTGCCTCAAAAATCACCAGACAGGAAAGAAGGATGAACGTATGATCCAAAAAGACCATATATAACATCAATATAAACTAAACCATATGCTGAATATCATGTGTGTGTGTATATATATGTATGCATATATATATATGCCAAACCATATCCATGATGCTGTTGCATTTAATTTTTTTACATAATTTATTACCATAGTCAAGTTTCAGATGTTAGATCTTTATTAAAAATCTACCATTTTAAAATAATATTTATTGTAATATGTTTTTAAAATTCTTATAGGTTTATTTGCTGTTGAAATTTTAGTTTTCTATTTATGCTGGATGCATATAATTTTTAGTTATTATTATTTGATGCATGTGCCTTTGTTGACCGTATACTTAAGAAATAATAGTGATAATTGAGGTTGTATTTTCTAAAATTAACTTATTACAACCCAGCCTGTTATTTAACTTATTTCCCCAACCTAGTACCTTTCTTCTGTTACATGCTAATGAATGGCCCATTTAAGTTATTGGTTGCTCCCATCTGCAATCCACACGCAGCACTGTTGCATCTCTGTTTACTATTCCATTGTAATTTCCTCCTCATTTATTGCATTTTATAACTCACGAAGCTAAAAATAATAAACACCCTGTAACAGGAGAATTTATAAGGTACATATTTAATATGATATTGCTTTTATCAGCATTTTATTTAACACATAAATGGATTTAAAATACAGATGTTAACAGAGAAACACAAATTTTTAAAAGAGGGTTATGCAAATGAAAATAAAATGTTCCAAGGTGTTACCACTGGCAATAAAAAACAAACTAACAATATTTCTCTGCTTAAACATATTTTCTAATATACTCTCAATTATGTTGCAGTTTGTAGGGCTGTACTAATTCCACTTATTTTCATGTCCTTACTGCATGACTTTCTTTTTTTCTTTTGACTCTTTGAGTTATACCCCTGTCCTCCAAATTTTAAGTTAGCTGGGTTTAGGTCCTGTTGATTGCAATTGAAGAAACCTTGACCCTCACAGCTTTTGGGCCATCAATACCCAATCATTAATTTACATATTATATGCTATGCATTTTGGTAATTTCTGTTTAATATTAAAAAATAAATAGAGCATAAATTTTAAGGAACTTAAGATATTGTAGAGATTTTAAGTATGAATTTGTATAATGGCATTTAAATAATAACACTTTAGACAAGATTCAAAGAGTGTTTGACAAAATTCCTAAACCAGTATTCATAATGAAAGTCTATGAACATAAGGTTTATAATGAAAATTTAGGCATATACTAATATCATACCCAACAACTTACTTTTTCACTTATTTACCAGAGGAAAATTAAGGTGGGGGAAAATAAATATTGCTGAATTTTATCTTCTTGGATATAAAATGTTCCTGGATTATATGACTTTTTTTCCTAAGCTATTATCAGAGTTCCATAATCTCAGGTCCTATTATTGTTCTATAAATCATTAATTATTCTAAAAAATTAATATCAATTACTACATGGTTGAAATATGTATGAAGTCAGGTAATTTGTTGAAATAAGAAAATGTGTTGATAACTATGGGTAGCTAATTGCTTGTCTGATCATTCAATAATCAGCCTCATAACATCCAGAATAAAATATTCACTCTTGCTTAAAAGTCCAGAAACTGTATATTTCAACTGTTTGGGTTTTTTAAGCTCTCATGCTAAAATTGGGTTGATGCTAACTAAATTCACAAGAGATTGATAAATAAATCAGATATCCAATATATTAATTTATTCCAGTGATCACATTTCTAGCTAGGGCAGCTCACTTCCTGGTATTTGAATTATATAAGAAAATTAATTATTGATCAAATGATTGCCTGATGACCACTGAATGAAAGAATAGAGAAGCAGATACCCTCAAGAGGTAGTTCATCTATTTCCAGAAGATGCCTACTAAATTATTCCTATCCCACAAAGCAGAGAACACTATCAAGGGACCAAATTTCTCATATCCCCCAAATTATATTTTACCTCTGAACACTGATGAATCCATACTGCTGAATTTGGCTTCACTGAAATGTGTTTGCTCAGTCTATCCTTTCCTCTGTTGGCAATTTCATTCTTTTAATATGCTATCATCACTGAGCATGCTGTATATATTGAGTTGTTTACATAAAAAGGACACACAAAATCTTTTCCTGCTTTTTTTTTAATGATTAAATTTTGGAGGTTTACCTGAACCTTACATTAAGAGTAATTTCATTCTTTCCCAATAGACTATTTTATCTTTTTCAACATTAAAGCATCCATTTCATTTTACACATGAAAATTGGTAATGTATTCATGATGTATGTTGACATTCATAGGATAAAGCTACCACTATCCTCCTGGAAGAATAGACCAAAATTGTAAGATATTTTAAAAGGATCTCTGCTTCTCTCTTCTTATATCTTATTATTTAGTCATCAGCTCTTTCTGAACAATTTTGTGTCCTGTTTTTGTCAGTCTAATTCTCATTGCCTTAGCTCAGAAGTATTTCATAGTTTTCCTTGACCATAACATAAGTAACTAATTAATTAATAATTTATTTCTTTAATCTTTTAGCTATTCAACAAATATTTATTGAACTCCTAATATGTGCCAGTTACTGGTCCAGCTGTTGGGGACATAGGAGACTGACTTGAAGAAACCTGCTTTTGTTGGGTTACGTTCTAGTGGAGGAATACAATAAGCTATAAATGGTAAGTAAATATATATAACTTTGTGCTATAAGTATTAAGAAAAAAAAGTAGCATTATAGGTAAGAACATGATGGGGAAGAGGTACTGTGATATTTCAGATGAATAATCAGGGAACACCTTTCTGAGGAACTGAAATTTAAGCAGAGACCTGAGTGAGGTGAAGGAATAGAGGGATGGTGGGATACGTGAATATATGCGAATGAATAATCTCAAACAAAGAAGGAAAAACCTTGGGAAGTTTGAAAAATATTTTTGAAAAAAACAATGTTACTGAAGTGGATTACAAAAGGGGAAAACAGTGGACAAGAAGTGCAAGGGAGGCAGGGGCCAGGTGATTTGGACTTTGTAGATCATGGTAAACATTTGGATTTTATTCTATAGTTATGGGGAATCATAGGAGCACTGTGAACAGTAAAAGAATACAACTGATTTACAGTTTCAAATGTGATTTCCAACGGCTGCTTAGAGCACACCATTTTCAAAAAGCAAAAATGGAAGAGAGATGATTGGATTTAGGATAACTTTTGGAAGTAGAGTCAGTAAGACTTGCTGATGAAATGGAATGTAAAATAAAAATAAAGGAGGACACTGATGTTTTCAGTTTCAGAAACCGGTGAATTTTATTACCATTTATTTAGGTGAGGAAGATTTGAAGGAGAAGTGGTAGGAGACAGAAAATGAATTTATTTCAGAAAAAGTTGTCAATATAGGTATGTTTTGCAGATTCTGATCCAAAAATATAAATATAAAAAAGACATTCTTACATATCTCATTTTGTGTGGTCAATTTTTAATTTTAGGAATAGGCATCAGATCATAAACCGTGAGATCAAGAAGCGATTAAAACTGCTTCAACCAACTTAGAATTGGACATCATTGAATCGAAATCTGGAATGCAAATTCTAAGATGGCTAGAAATGTTGGAGTAGGCATGTCTTCTGTAATGCCAATAACAAACGCAGTGGAGAGAAGAACATCAGTAATTTGCTAAATGCTTCAGAGATGATGGATAATGTGTGATGTTGCTATTGAAATAGGTTTTCTAATTTCAAAGAGGATATTTGGATACCAGAGTGGCAGAGGCCTAGAATCAGCACTTTATTCCTCAAAACAAGGACAGTAAGGCTCTTTGATATCCAGCAGAGGCTGAAATGGTTAGGAAAACATTTTGACTTGCAGGATTATTTCGTGGGGGCTAAGTGATCATGAGATATTAGGACTGTCCGTGTGATACAGACAGACAGCCTGTCCAGAACACTGGGAGCAGACTGAGGGTCAGGAACAGGAGGGGCCACCAAGGTAGACAGAGCTAGGCCTTGGGAATAGGACCTGGGAGCTGCTTATGTATTGAGCCATGCTCCTTGAGGACCAAAGTCAGAGGCTGCCGTACAACAAACAATGCCTTTGTGAACAGCCAAGGGCTATGAGGGGGACCTTGAGTTTTTCTTGTGCAAGTGACACCATGTTCCCCAATAACCACAGGAGTGCTTTACAGACATGCCATCCACCACCAGGTGCAAAAGTCCTTCTCCTGGCTGCAGATGCCCTGCCCCACCCACTGAGGCTGCCCTCAACACTGCCTAAGAGGCCTTGCTGGTTTCCAGGGTCCCTTTGCTTAGGCTTTTGTCTTGGACATTCTCTGCCAATGGGCCCCAAGTGTGGGCAACTCACTGCATGCAGGGACTACAGCATGGGAGGTGTACAGTTGATAGATCACCACAGGAATCTCTCCCATTGACCATGATGGCAACATGGAAAGGTTCTTATCTTATGCACATGTAAGGCTAGAAAGATAATTGGATAGAGAAAAAAGCCCTCCTACTTCCTTCTACTATCAGATTGGGGGTAGGACTAGGGGAAGACAGGCACATGCATGATAGAGATCAAAATGGTTTGCAGGGGAGGTGCTGGACCAAAGAGACCTGTTAGTCTAGCCTTGAAAAGAAGGGATTGGGAGGTGGACCCACCTAGAGCACATGGAGATCTGAGATGTTAATTGGTCATTCTGAGAAAGTATATGGCTCATCCCACAACCAAGGCTGATACAGTCTCAGGGGAATGAAGAAACTGGCTCTTCAACTTTTGCTCATTGCTGGCCACTTAGGATCTGTACTCTGATGGTGCACTGACCTGTCCTCTCCATGGGCCCTGTGGCCTTAGCAGTCACATGGCCCATGGCCTCCAACAGGGACTTTTTCTCTCTCTCTTGTCCACCTTAGTGAACACACTGGCCAGTGCATTTGCAGGACTTTGTAGCCCTAGAAGCTGCATGGCCAGTGGTGGCACGGGCCCCCACACAGTTTCTAGGAGGGAGCCTAACAAGGGACAGCAGCTGGGAATAAGCTAAGGTACCTTGAAGACTGCTTAGAGGCTGCCTGTGGTTCCCAATGGATGGTACTTTAAATGCGAACAGCAACTCTGGACACTGCCTTTTGTTTTGGTATTGCTGAGGATGGCTAGACTTTGCCTGGGTTTTCTGGAGGAAACGGGCTTTGAGATGAGTGTCTGCCATTCTCCCAGGTCATGTAGCATCTGAATAAAAACTTCTTCCCTTTCTCACCAGCCTCTGGCTCCCAAGTTTGCCTTTTGATTGTGGCAGGTAGCCAAACCCCCTCTATGGTTTGGTAACAAACGTGAGACACATTCAAACCTGTAAAAAATTTTTATGGGTTTATTTGATCCAAACTGATGGCAACTGCTAGGAAACAAAACCTCAATGGACTGAGAAAACACTTCAAAAAATGTCAGTTTTCTACCTTTTTAAATATATTACAATCAAAAGAGATGATATAAATATGTTACACGAAACCCATCGGTGATAGATTAGGGAGGCAGGAGAAAGTAAAGGGGGGTGGCAGAAACTCTAGGATTGGATAAAAAGTAAAATAATAGACACACACTTCTATTACACAGTTGGGTACAGGATAGTTAACAGTCAACAATTAACATGATAATAATAATAATGGGGATTTGTGGTCTCAGCTCTGGTGCCTGTGCTTTGAGGTGTCAGAAAAAGGGAAATTACTTTGTTATTGCAAAGGTATGTTGATCAGGTATGTTCTCCTAGATGCAAAAAGACAACAGACTGACTTAGTTAAGGTGAACTCGGTTAGGATAAACTACTGTGCTATGACATGGCCACCCTCCATGATCTACTTTTAGTTAAAAAGTTTTGATTTCAGACCATCATGTGTGGTTACTTTAGTTCTCTGAGTTTGTAAGGCCACCATCCAGACCTTCCTGAACTGCTCAGGTTTAGTATGTGGTCCCTCATCCACAGGACCAAGCCATGTGGCTAGGTTTCGAAGTTTCTTACTGGATCCACAGGGTATATAAACAGCTTTGTGATCCCTAGCCAGGTGATTCAATTGTTTAGAGCATCATCCCATACACCAAAATGTTGCAGGTTTGATCCCCTGTCAGGGCACATACCTAGGTTCCAAATTTGATCCCGGTTGAGGCACATATGGGAGAAAACCACCTCTTTCCCCCTCTGGCTGTCTGTCTGTCTGTCTGTCTCTCTTTTTCTCTCTCCCTCTCTCTTAAATCAGTGAACATATCCTCAAGTGAGGATTTAAAAAAATGGCCTTGTGCACCTACCTTCCTATCATGAAATGAATACCAATGGATCCACCTTGCCCTGCGGTTGGGCTCAATGGGCAAAATTACATTATCAATTAGAAGTGTCTGTTCCAGTGGGTTTCAGACGTTCTGAAGATGTAAGAAAGTTCTGTAAGCAAATGATTCAAAATTTCATCAAGCTACTTCTGCAACACTCTCATTTCTCCTTCAGCCCACAACAACAGGGAGTATTCTCTGTATCAGATGACTTAGGAGGAGAAAATTTTATAGCAAATAGCTCTGCATAATATGCTAACACAAGTCAGAATTGCTCTGGAGTTGCTGAGCTAGACTCGGAAATGTTCCTGAAGACCTGTTTAAAAGATAAATTCTCCCAGTGGGCAGATTATCATCAATCAGTATGTCTTGTGGTTCCTTTGTATTGAAAAAGAGACAATGTCAGGTTAAATTCTACTTTGATATATGGAAAGTGGCTAACAATATTAACAACTAGTAAGCTATTTAAATAGATAAAGTTTGAAGGATTTGTGGTTTATTTTTTCATTATAGTACCATTGCTGGTTTCCTTGTCCTATATTCTATGGAGAGCAAGGATTATACAGTATTGGTTTAACTTCGAACCCCAGAGCATGCTGTGTAATGAGAACTCAGAATACTGTTATCCAATATTCAGTGTGTTGAAGATTCAGTTCAACTGTTACTTATATCTCACAATTCATTATGTTTTACATTGTACATGTTTCTTTTTCACATATATAAGCAAGCACATGCCAGTTTACCAGTTAGTCTACATGTTTGCTATGTCAGGGATAATAATAACTACCTTTTACTGAATGTCTATTATGAGAAACAATGACCTAAATTAATTAAATCCTAAATCTCAAAGTCAGTGAGTCAGAGCCAGTATTCAAATCTGCATCTGCCAGACTTCAGAGCCAAACTCTTTATCATACTGCCTTATGTTTGTGCTGCAAAATGCCTAAAAAGTAAGGTCTAAAAATTACTTGTAGATTCCTTGTTCACTTAGTTTTAACTCTCAGAGTGACCCAGAGTGCTCAATGTAATCGAAGGAGCAGGGGAATTGCAGGCAAGGTTTTCTCAGGAGGCCAGATTCTGTCCCTAGGTAGCTATGCCTCCTTGGCCAAATCATAAGCTCTTTGGGTGTTTAAGTTACCAGATGATTTCAAGCTTAAAAAAAAGATAAAACTTGCCAAAAGTTGACTATTTGCTATAAGGATAATTTATATTTCATAATGTATATTTTTATTATTCAGTTTAATCAATAATTCTTTTTAGTTTTCAGAAACTCATTCTACTTCCAAACATATAAAATGAATATTTTAATGTAAAATTCACTTACTACTGATTTAGATCACAACCTGTAGTGTTCATTTTTCTGAAGATTACTATGGCATGAAAATATCTTTCCATACCAATATCTGAAAGAGACATTTTTAAAAAATTGGATAGATTTTAAGAAATTTTGAGCAACAAATTCTTTTTGAAGAAAAAAATCATTTCAAAAGATATATTTTTCTCTAAAAAGAAATGCATATCATTTCCAAAGTACCAATTTTCTTGTAAAACAAATTTGTAGGAAGTGGTTTTTACCATGGTGACAAAATCTGGATGTAGGTTACTTCATCAGTAAAAGGCTATATTCCATAATTAGATGAGTTTAGAATACTTAGAGTTTGTTACTTTGATTTTTTTAAAAATATATTTTATTGATTATGCTATTATAGTTGTACCATTTTTTCTCCCCTTTTTTCCCCTGCCCTGCACACCCCCTCCCACTAGCATTCTCCCATGTAGTTTATGTGCATAGGTCATACATATAAGTTCTTTGGCCTCTTCCTTTCCTATACTATTCTTAACTGAACCCTGTCTATTTTGTACCTACCATTTATGCTTCTTATTCCCTGTACCTTTTCCCTCATTCTCCCCCTTCCCCCTGCCCACTGATAACCCTCCATGTGATCTCCATTTCTGTGATTCTGTTCCTGTCCAGCAGTTTGCTTAGTTTGTTTTTGTTTTTGTTTTTTTAGGTCCAGTCGTTAGCTGTGAGTTGTTGTCATTTTACTGTTCACATTTTTGATCACCTTCCTTTTCTTAGGTTAGTCCCTTTAACATGTCATATAATGAGGGCTTGGTGATGATGAACTCTAACTACCTGGGAAGGACTTTGTCTGCCCTTGCATTCTAAACAATAGCTTTGCCGGATAGAGTAATCATGGATGTAGGTACTTGCATTTCATGACTTTGAATAATTTCTTCCAACCGCTTCTTGCCTGTAAGGCTTCTTTTGAGAAATCAGCTAAGAGTCTTGTGGGAACTCCTTTGTAGATAACTCTCTCCTTTTCTCTTGCTGCTTTTAAGATTCTCTCCTTATCTTTCATGTTGGGTACTGTAATTATGACGTGCCTTGGTGGGTGTTTCCTTGGGTCCAACTTCTCTGGAACTCTCTGAGCTTCCTGGTCTTCCTGGAAGTCTGTCTCCTTCACCAGATGGGGGAAGTTTTCTTTCATTATTTTTTCAAGTAAGTTTTCAATGTCTTGCTCTTCCTCTTCTCCTTCTGGCATCCCTATGATTCAGATGTTGGAAGGCTTAAAGTTGTCCCAGAGGTTCCTCATCCTCTCCTCATTTTTTTGAATTCTTGTTTCTCCATTATGATGTGGTTGAATGTTTATTTCTTCTTTCTGCTCCAAATTGGTGATTTGAGTCCTGGTTTCCTTCCCTTCACTGTTGGTTCCCTGTATTTTTCTTTATTTTACTTTGCATAGCCTTCACTTTTCCCTCCATTTTATGATGATACTCCACCAATTCTGTGAGCATCCAGAATACCAGTGTTTTGAACTCTGCGTCTTTTTGGTTGACTATCTCTTCATCACTTAGTTTTGTTTTTGGAGCTTTGATCAGTTCTTTAGCTTGGGCCACATATATATATATGTATATGTGTATATATATATATATATATATATATATATATATATGTATTTTTTTTTTTTTGTCTTGGTATGCCTATTACTTTGTGAAGGGCAGAGCTTTAGGTGTTCACCCGGGCAGGGCAACCCATGTCAGTGCCCAAAGCAACCCAGTGCCTTGTGGTGCTGTATGTGGGGGCAGGGTCTGAGAGGGAAGAATGCTACTTGCTTGGCTCTTGGAGGGCTTTCAGTCACTTCCCCTGCTACCTGCAAGTAAGTTGGGCCCTTCTGGTGCTGATTCCAAGGTGGGTGGGTTTGTTAACATTCTGTGACCTTATGGGTCTCTCAAACAAACTCCCCTGTGAGACTGGAAGTTTCTCCAACTGTAGCAAACCCCCCCAGGTTTGACCAGTAGAGGTTTTGAGGCTTTGTTTTCCCATGCCAGAACCCTGGGTTGAGTGTCTCTCTCACTCCCCAGTTGTTCCTCCTGGTTGATCCGCACGCAAATGTGGGGCCGCCCAGTCCGCCATCCACTGCCTTGCCTGCCCCAGTCTGCCAGCTGCAGCCTTGCCGCAGTCCTCTCTGCCCCAGCTGCCCGTCTCTGCCCCTCCCGGGCAGAGTCTGGATTGATGTTCCTTCTTTAACTCCTTGGTTGTCAGACTTCCATGCAGCTTGATTTTCTGGCAGTTCTGGCTATTTTTTGTTTTTAAATTTGTTGTTGTCCTTTTGGCTGTGTGAGGAGACAAAGTATATCTACCTACGCCTCCATCTTGCCAGAAGTCCTGTTACTTTGAATTTTTTGACACAAAAATACTTTTGCAGATATTTGGGAGTATCTGTGTTCTTATTCCAGGCTTCAGAGGGATAAGAACCAACTAAACTCTAGAATAGCCTTTAGGCAAAGCAAATGTAACTTTCATAACAACAAAGTTGTCATTATATATATTTTAGGATTTCATGAGCTAAGACTAATAATAAAGAGTATAGTGGCTGAGAAAAAAAGATATACTATAATTAATATTAAAAATAATAAAATGCAGATGGGGAGTTGCTTTTTTTAATTCTGTTTGGCCCTGTTCACTGCTGATTCATGATAATACTGTGTCACAGCCAAACATCGCCTATAAGTTCCTACATAGTCACAACAAAGTTCCTATTTGTGTTAAACATTGAAGAGGCTAGTACAGATGAAGGCTAATAAGAATGTCACTGAGATTCTAAAGGCCCTTTTCAAATGCAGAAGTCAGGATATATGTTTTATATATCTCCCTGAGCTTCTTTTCTATGTGACGTTTTCCCGATTTTCTTTATAAATGGAGTAGTAGACCTGAGAAATAATTGCCTAGGTGTGTTTATGCCTTTATCTACCTTTACTGTTTCTTTTTCTGTATCTAATCAGTGGGTAAGTTATATGAGTTTTATCTATCTATGCAAGACTAAAGCTGGCCTCAAATTCTTCCTAAAATATTTATCTGCTAGAATTGATTGTTATTCCTTTGTATTTATCTTTTTATGAAACAGGAGCCCATTTGGTAGATTTATGTAGTCTAAACAGCTGTGCATGTAAGTACATAATTTTGAGTAGCCTGAAGGTTGTCACGTTCTATCAAGTGTTTTCATTTCAATGTTGTGCTCACACTTTTAAAAGGTGGTAGAGCTTTAGTTACCACATTTTATATCTGGAGAGGGTTGATAGGACTTACGATAACAAAAATAATAAGAATGTCCCCATAGACCACATATGCGATGAATGTAGAAATTTTGAATTTCTTCTCTATACTTCATTTAAAGTCTATGCATCCCAAAATTTGACTTTAAGGTAAGAAAGATGATTTGCTCCGTCAACATCATTAAAATCAACACAAATTGGCTTAGTAGAAAAATAAACCTTGATATATGAAAATGCTCAACTTCACTAATAATCAGAGAATGCAAATCAAAGCACCGTTATCTCTTTGTCACATGTACTGTGAGGATAGAGACCATTCTCAGCAATCAGACTCTTGACATTCCAGAGAATGGCAATATCACTCTGAAGGGACGCACACTCATTGTGAAGGGCTCCAGGGGCACTCTGTGGAGGGATTTCAGTCACATCAAAAGAAAGAAAGAAAGAGAAGAGGCTCAACATTGACAGGCGGTTGGGGAATAGAAAGTAATTGTTACAGTTTGCAATATGTACAGTCACGTATTGATGGTGATCTAGGGTATAGCGCTGGGCCTCCATCACAAGATGAGGCCTGTGTCCTCCCATTTCCCCCATCAAAGTCATTACTGAAGAAAATGGTTCTTTTTGTTGAAATCAGAAGTTTCTTGGATGAAAAATACACTTGCATGGTACAGATGGGTTCAGGGCTTATTTAGTATCTCAAACCCAGAAAAATGAGTTAATTCTTGAAGGGAAAAAAATTAAACTTGAATCAAATTCAGCTGCTTTCCTTTAGGAAGCCACAACAGTTAAAAAAGAAAAAACCAAGAAAGAAAATTTTGGGATGGTATCTATTTTTCTGGAAAAGTTCAGAAGGTCGATGAGTAAGATCAGTTGTCAAATTATAGAAACAGCAAGATGACGGATGATCCTTCAGACTTCTTTGTGATTACTTTAAAGATACAACTGAAGCCTGTATTGCTAGATATTTTATTATTTTTGCCAATTGCAAAAGAAATTGTTGTTTTTCATTTTTTTCCCTGAAATTTCATTATTAGAGTATAGGAATGCAGTGGAATTTTGTACATTGATTTTGTATCCTGCAACTTTATTGCATATTTGTTTATTGTTTCTAATAGGTTTTTGGTGATATCTTTGAGGTTTTCTATATAAAGAATCAGGTTATCTGCAAAAAGTGACAATTTTACTTCTTTATTCCCATTTCGGATGCCTTTCATTTTTTTTGCTTGCTATATTGCTCTGGCTAAGATGTTTAGTACTTTGTTGAAGGAGAGTGGTAAGACTGAACATCGTTGTCTTGTTCCTGATCTTAGAGGAAATGCTTTTCTTTCTCACCATGGAGTATGATATCATAAGTGGATGGTTTGTCATATATGACCTTTATTATGTTGAGGCAATTATCAACAAAACAACTAGTAACAAGTACTGGAGAGCCTGTGGGAAGGGGGAAATAGTCATTCCCTGATAGTGGGAAGGTAAACTGGTGCAGCCACTATGGAAAATAGTATGGAGATTCCTAAAAAAATTAAGAATGGGGTTACCATATGACCCAGCAATCCCTTTTCTGAGAATCTATCCCAAAAATTTGAAAGGATTTAGTAGCAAAGATATATGCACCACTATGTTTATTGCATCATTATTCACAGTGGCCAAGACTTGGAAATGTCTAAAGTGTCTTTTGCTAGATGATTAGACAAAGAAAATGTGGTACAAAAATACAATGGAATACCACTCAGCCCTAAGAAAGATGAAATACTGCCATTAGTGACAACATGGATGGATTCTGAGAATATCATGCTAAGTAAAATAAGTCAGTCAGAAAAAGTTAAGGACTATATGATTTCACTCATATGTAGGATTTAAAACTGAAAGTATATAATGAACAAACAAGAAAACAAACAAAAACTCATAGACGCAGACAACATCATGGTCTTTATAAGAGGGGAGGGGGTTGGGGAAGTAGTGAAGTATAAAAGGGGGTCAAACTTATGGTGACAGGTGCAAATTTAACTTTGCATGGTGGACACCCAATGCAATATGCAGATGATGTGGCATAGAATCGTACACTTGAAACCTATATAATCTTATTAACCATTGTTACCCCAATACATTTAATTATTCAAAAGGCATGTATTGATTTGGGGAAAAAATCACAGTGAGATATCACCTCACCCCTGTTAGAATGGCTATTATCATAAAACAAAAAATAACTAGTGTTGGCAAAGATGTGGAGAAAGGGGGCCCCTAGGACACTGCTGATAGGAATGTAAATTGATACAGTCAACACACACGATGGAATATTATTCAACCAAGAAAGAATAAAATCCTACCATTGGGGACAATATAAATAACCCTGGAGAACATTATGCTGAGTGAAATAAACCAGATGCAGAAAGACAAGTACTCGCTTAGATATGGAGTCAAAAAATGTCAAACTCATAGAAACAGAGAGTAGAAAGGTGATTGCCAGGGACAAAGGGATAAGCCAAATGGGAAGTCATTGGTCAAACTAAGTTTTAGTTATGCAGTACAAATAAGTTCCAAAGATCTAATGTACAACAGTGAGACTATAGTGAATAGTACTGCACTGTAAACTGGAAATTTGTTAAGAGTAGACCTTAAGTGTTCTCACCACACAGGCACACAAATGGTAAGTGCACAAGGTGGTTATGCCAATTAGCTTGATTTTAATGAATATTTCACAATGTATAGGTATATCAAAACTTCAAGTTGAATTACCTTAAATGTAAACAATTTTTAATTATCAACAATACCTAAATAAAGTTGAAAATAAGTAAACCTCTATCTCCTGCTCTGGATGTTAGAAAATGTAAGAACTTAATGCTGGAGTGTACAATGTTCCATTATTTGAATCTATTACATGATCTTATGGCATGACTGTGCATGAAATATAAAATTTTATTCTTATTCACTGCATCTTTATCCTTCGAATATAGTATGCATCTCTAAAGATATACTCCTTTAACAAACTTCTAGTTTACACAAAACAGTTTTAAATGGTGAGAGCTCTTTGGTAAAGTGGCTTCTACTGTTACTGTTTATTTCAAAGAGAATTAAAAAGCTTAGTCAAAACAAGTGACAAAATATATTTTTCAAAAATTTCTGCAAAATTTATACATTGTTTTTATTTCTTTAGCAGTCCTTAGAGGAACTACAATTCAACCCATGTTAGAATGAGTGAAGGAGTAGGCCCAATATTCTAAAATGAAAACTCATTCCCAGAAAATGTATCTGGAACAATTTTCATGCAACTTAAAAAAATACACACAAATACAGCTTGATTTTAGTTTATACTATCTATACTACAATCTTATAACTCTAGAGACTTATATAAACTCAATATTTTGCAAGTAATTCAGACATTTTTTGAAGAAGGCCTATTTTACATCTCAAAATGCAGGTATTAAACAAGAATTGTTTTTATTAATTTAAAGAGAAAATAGTTGAATATTTGTATGGGTGCCAATAGATAATGCTTGCATTCTAACTCTCAATAGCTGTTAGCAAAAAAACGAAACCCACCTTTTCCTTAAAATAGTAAAGCCCAGAAAAATAGGCTAGATGTCTTAGAAAATATCTGCTATTTCAATAACAATTATCGGGCCAGAAAACTCCAAACCAAAGTAAATAAATTAGCTATTTCTACTGTACTCTTTGGAATTACATATTTTTTATTGTAAATACATAATTGTTTTGTGCAAAGATTTTGTGCAAAGACACCTGGATAATTTTCATATAACTCTTGCCAAGATATTGTATATTCACTAAGGAAAATTAAAGAGTGTACATCTTATGTTTGTTTATAATTTAGTATTCTAACCTTAAAAATGTTACTTCTTTCTACCATGTTTATGCTTGTCTGTGTATTGCATATCTGGATGCCCTTTACCAGCCAGTTGCAGGAATACATAACATCCCAGGGAATATCTCTCTCACACACACGCACACACACACACACACACACACACACACACCCC
>PVJD01015494.1:0-24707 GCA_004026545.1 Mormoops blainvillei
TCACCCAAATATCCTACTGGTTTATTTAGGAAACCAAAGTTCAGAGAGGTAAATAAACTTTTTCAAAGTCATAGTTCTAGTAATGAATGAAGCTGAAAATTTAACTCACATTTTCTGACAGCAAAACCATTGTGCTTTCTCCCTACACTAAATTCCATCCTGAATGATACACAAAATTGGACTTTATCTGAGGTTAATGTAATTTTACAACCACTAGACAAGTGGGATCATCTTCCTCTATCTCTTAAGAGTCATTCTATTCTGATTCTGTTGTGGTTGAAATGTTTTATTATAACTCTCCTGTTAGTTTGCCCCAGTTTGAAATAACTCAAGAAATCAGTCCCATATTCAGTTAATGAGCAAAGGTGAAAGGAGTGCTTATCATATGCAAACCTCCATTCATTCTCAGTGGAGAGGAATACATATTTATGAACAGGGTCATCAGTTTTATACTCATACGCAAGTCACATATGCAGGTTGTCAACCATGACATTGCAGAAGTATAGCATTAGAAGCACTTTAGTAATTTTCCATGTACCTCTAGACCTTTGCAATTCATCCTACAAGTTGCTGCAATTCAATTTCTGAAAGCCTAGCTGTGGCCACCCCTAAGCTCAAAAACTGCCACCCTTCACTTTACCTCCTCCCTTTCTTAGATTCCCATCCTTTACTACACTGTATAAAACTCCTCATTTACCACCCAATGGGCACTTGTTTGGGCCATTAGACATCTATATATGTATGTCTCTGCATATATCTCAACCTTGGATTAGGAGGAGGGGAATAGTATCCCAGCCATGTTTTGCATGGCCCCTCACCTATGATCCAGTTTTTTACTGCCCAGGAAATTTAGGACCTATCAGGGAGGGTTAAAATATAGCTTATATTATACCTTTTTTTTAGTATACCTTCTCAGATTTATTTCTCTAAGTAGATCAACAGATGCGGAAAATGGTTCTAATTATGGTGATATTGCTTATGGGGGTCGTGGAGTGTGGAGCAAACTGGAACAGGCATTGCCCTCGTTTAAACCTGGATTCTTAGGATCAATCACACATCCTCACTCTTAGCCCATCAGACATGTCTCCATTTGTCTGAATTACAACTGTGGACAGAGTTAAGTTTTTATTCATAGTAATTCTGGGACCTATAAAAATCTAGGATGTAAACAGATCAACATGTCAGGGATAGTATGCCCAGAGCAGAAGAAAATATTTGATTGCCCCATTTTCCTTACACAGCAGTAAAAGCCTGACTTTGAACTACCAAAGTGTCATATTTTTGTACCAAAATAATAAACTCATGGAAATAAGCAAGTCAAACATAGTAACTAGAGACCCAGAAGGAGTAGCAGAGAAAGGAAATGTGACCTAGCTTTATATTCCTGCATAGTCAAACTGCTACCACAGCACTGCACATTAGCATTACCCTTTGTATTTTACAAAGTATTTTATATACATTATTACAGTTAATCTGATTTTCTATTGCATTTTGATATCACTGTGATTTCAGAGATGTCCAAATTCTGACTTCCAGAACTATGGTTATTTTGGGTTACATAGCAAAAGGCAATTTTTATTGCAGATGAAAGTAAGAAAGATTACTTTGATTTTCTGGATGGGACCATTGTAACTCCATGGGTCCTTAAAAGTGGAAGAGGAAGACAGAACAAGAAAGTCAGAGGGAGGTATGACTCCAATAGAAGACCACAGAAAAATAAAATGTTAATGGCTCTGAACATGGTAAAAGGTACCAATAAGCCAAGAAATGTGGGTAGTTCTAAAAGCCAGATAAGGTAAGAAAACATTTTCCTCTATAGACTTTGTAAGGGAACAGAGCCCTGACTATACCTTGATCCGAACTCAGAGAGATCTATGTCAAAGTTCTGAACTATAGACTGTAAAATAATAATTATATGTTGTTTTGAGACAATACAATTATGCTCACTTGTTACAGTATTAATAGGAAAATTCATATGACAGACTTAAGAAATATGTTATCCATACCCTTCTATTTTAGCATCTGTATTCACACCTTCTTCTGTCCACTGCATGTGTGTATTCCTTGTGGGTAGGGTTGCCTTACTCATTTTGGCATACATAAAACTGGAACATTTCACACACTATTTAATAAAGTGGAGTATAATTGACATAGCCATTTGATTTTTAATCTGTGGCTAAAATAGTCTTTGTGAGTCGAACTTTCATAATTTTGGTACTATACTTTAGTATTTACATATCAGCTCCTACTTTCTGTGAGTTCTGAGATAACAAAATCCACATTTCATTCGCCTAGTGTCTGGTATGTAAAAGAAACTTAAAATATATTTGATAAGGAAGAAAGGAATGTGGAAAGAAGGAAAGAAGGAGAAGGAAGGAAGGAAGGAAGGAAAGAAGGAAGGAAGGAAGGAAGGAAAGAAAATGTGAAGATAATTCATGACCAGGGATAGAATGATAGTATATATTTAAGATCAAGTTTACAGCTTCACCCAACAAGCAATGCCTGCCTAGTTCAGTGTAGGTATTCTTTACATATTTTTTTTAAAACTGTCTAAATGTTTCAATTTTTATTAAATGAAAGTATGTCAAACTTTCTTAAATTTATTGGTGAGCACATTCAGAACTTTGCCATATTTTATTATCGAATCTTAAAATTTTTAAATTAATTAATGAGGCATTGGTTAATAAGATTATATAGGTTTTGAGTGTTCATTTCTATAATACATGATCTGTGTATTTCATTGTGTGCCCACCACCCAAAGTCAAATCATCTTCTGTCACCATATATTTGGTCCCCTTTACCCTTTTCTATCCCTGCACACTGCCTCCCTACATACTGTTGTCTGTGTCTATCAGTTTTTGTTTGTTTTTCATTTTGTTTATTTGTTAATTGTTTGTTAACAATTTTATATCCCACATATGAGTAAAATTATGTGCTTCTTAGCTTTTTCTGACTGACTTATTTTGTTTAGCATGATATTCTCTAGGTCCACCTATATTGTTGCAAATGGAGGTATTTCATCTTTTTCTTATGGCTGAATAGTATTCCATTGTATATATGTACCATATCTTTATCTACTGAAGGACACTTTGGTTGTTTCCATATCTTGGTCACTGTGAATAATGCCACAATGAACATCAGGGTGCTAATAAATGTTTTCAAATTTTTAGAGTAGATGCCAAGAAGAAAGATTGCTAGGTCACATGGTAACCCTATTCTTAATTTTTCTGAGGAATGTCCATACTATTTTCCACAGTGGATGTATTATTTTACATTTCTACCAGCAGTGAATGAGGGTTCCTCATTCTCCACAACCTTGCCAACACTTGATTATTTGTCTTGTGGATAATAGCCATTCTAACAGGTGTGAGGTGATATCTCAATATAGTTTGACTTGCATTTCCCTAATAACTAGTGAAGTTGAGCATATTTTCATATCTTTGTTGGCCATTTGTATGTCTTTTTGGGAAAAGTGTCTGTTCAGGTCCTCTACCCATTTTTTAATTGGATTATTTGTTATTGAGTTTTATGAGTTCTTTATATATTTTAGATATTAATACTTTGTCAGAGCTGTTGTTTGCAGATATCTTCTCCCATTTGGCTGGTTGCCTTTTTGTATTGTTGGTAGTTTCTTTTGCTGTTCAGGGGCTTGTTAGTTTGCTATAGTCCCATTTATTTATTTTTGTTTTTATTTCCCTTGCTTTTGGGGTCAAATTCATAAAATCTTTTACATGACAAAGGTTGATAAGTTTAGTACCTATGTTTTCTTTTGCAAATTTATTGTTTCAGATCACATATCTAGTCTTTGATGTGTTTTGAATTAATCAAATACAATAATACATTAAAAAATACATTACAATCAAGTGGGGTTCATTCCAGGGGATCAAGGATGGTGCAACATATGCAAATTTAGCAATGAAATAAACCACACTAATAGAATAAAATAGTATAATTTTATCAATAGCATAAAAAAGATTTGATAAGATATAACATCCACTTATGATTAAAACATTCAGTATGATTAAAACATTCAGTAAAAACAGGCATTAATAGAAATTAGCTCAACATAATCAAAGCTATCTCTAACAAACCCTCGGCTAATATTATAGTCAATGATGTAAAACTAAAGCTTTTTTCCCAAAATTGGGAACAAGACAAGGATGCCTACTCTCACCACTGTTATTCAACAGAGTTCTGGAAGTCCTAGACAGAGCAATCAGTCGAGAAAAAGAAATAAAACACATTCAAATTGAGAATAAAGAAGAAAAATGTCACTTTTTGCAGGTGGCATGATTCTGTAAAGATTCCACCAAAATCTGTTGGAAACAATAAACAGAGTAAAGTTGTAGGATACAAAAATCAATGTATAAAAATTATTGGCATTCCTAGATACTAACAATAAAATTTTAGAAATCAAAATGAAAAAACAATTCCTTTGCAATTACAAAAAAAGAAAATAATAACTAGGAATAAATTTAATAAAGGATGTGAATAACCTTTATTAAATTAGTAAAGAGATTTATATTATTAATTATTAATTATTGTTAATTATTAATTAACAATCAATTATTAATTATTTAAAAGATTTTAAAAGACACAATGAAATGGAAAGACATTCCTTGTTCCTGAATTGGAAGAATCAGCATAAGTTAAAATATCCATAATACATGAAACAATACACAGATTTAATGCAATCCCAATCAAAATCTCAATGACATTTCCTTTGTGTTTTTAATTGAATTTATTGGGGTGAGATTAGTTAATAAAATTATATATGGTTCAGGTGTACTTTTTCATAATATCATCTGTATATTGTATTGTCATTCACCATACCAAGTCAAGTCTCCTTCCATCACCACTTATCCCCCCTTTATGCTCTTCTACCCTCTCCTAACCCCCTTTTCCTCTGGTAATCACCACAATGTTGTCTGGATCTATGCCTTTCATTTTCTTTGCTTAATGCCTACATCTTTTGTACTTGGCCTCCCAACCCTTTCCTGTCTGACAACTGTAAGTCTGTTCTCTGTATCTATCAGTCTGTTTATATTTTGTTAGTTTATTTTGTTCATTAGATTCCACATATAAGTGAAATCATGTAGTACTTGTCTTTCTTTCACTGGCTTATTTCACTTTGCATAATACTCTCCAATTTGCAAAGGGCAACATTTTCTTTTTTTTCACAACTGTGTAGTAGTCCATTATATAAATTTACCATAGCTTCTTTATCCACTTGTCTACTCGTGGGCACTTGGGCTGCTCCCAAATCTTGGATATTGTAAATAATGCTTCAATGAACATAGAAGTACATACTTCTTTTGAATTAGTGTTTTGATTTCTTCAGTTATATTCCCCAGAAGTGGAATCACTGGGTTTTAAGGTATTTCCATTTTTAATTTTTTGAGATAACTCCATACTGCTTTCCACAGTGGATGTACCAATCTATATTTCCACCAACAGTGCACCAGCGTTCCCTTTTATGCACATCCTTGCCAATGTTTGTTGATTTATTCATGATAGTTGATCAGACTGTTATGATATCTCAACTGTCAGAACAGTGAGATATCTCAATGAGAGGTAATATCTCATTGTGGTTTTAATTTGCACTTCTCTGATGATTAGTGACTTTGAGCATCTTTTCATATATGTATTGGTCCCCTTTGGAAAAGTGTCTATTCAAGTCCTTTGCCCATTTTTTGATTGGATTGTTTCGGGGATTTTGGTATTGAATTTTATAAGTTGTTATAAATTTTGGATATCAGCCTCTCATCAGATGTATCATTGGCAAATATGCTCTCCCACTCAGTGGGTTGTCTTTTTCCTTTGTTGATGATTTCCTTTGTAGTGCAAAACTTTTTTGTTTGATATGGCCCCATTTATTTTTTTGTTTGTTTCCCAGTGACTGTTTTTTAAGAAATAGAACAAAAAATTATCATATTTGTATGGAATGAAAAACACCTTGAATAGCCAAAGCAATCTTGAAGGGGAAAAATGAAGCTGGAGATGTTAGGCTATCTTATTTCAAATTTTACCACAAAGTGACAATAATCAGAACCTTTAACTTTTTACCAGTAGATAATAGATCGGTCAAAAATTCCAAAGGAACATGTATAGTCACACAATAAGATGACTATGTTATAAAAACTGGAAAAAAATTCACCTGTTCTTGTAAGAACAACTTGCATTTTACCCTTATTTAAAAATAGAGACTTTCGGCCCTGGCTGGTGTGGCTTAGCAGACTGAGCACCGGACTACAAACCAAAGGGCCGCTGTTTCGATTCCCAGCCAGAGCACATGCCTGGGATGCTGGCTAGGTCCCCAGTTGCGGGGTATGAGAGGAAACCACACATTGATGTTTCTCTCCCTCTCTTTCCCCCTTCTTACCCCTCTCTCAAAAAATAAATAAATAAAATCTCTAAAAAAATGAGACTTTCATTCTTATATTCAAATTAGAAAATTACTTGGAGTTGTCGGCTTTAGCATGAAATTTTCAATACATTGTGAATCATATGATGTCCCAAGATTGTATGAGCAATTGTTTGTTTTTAACTTAAGAACTTTATTATTAGCAATGACTAATAATAACCAAACTATTTTTAGTCTTGGTACCTCAACTTCCCCCTGTGTCTTGACTCTACTACAGATACTGAAAAAATACTTCAGATATCTTACTTAATTGGAGATAATTGAGCCAAGATTTTTCACTACTTGAAATTTTCCTGTTAGATTCATTTCTCCTTTTGTGGGTTTTTTGTTTTGTTTTATTTTGTTTAGTATGCAAAACTAATTTGTTCCTTTAAGTCACTATTTTTTACCAAATGATCTTATAACCAAGTTTACACTGATCTGATGTTTTTAGGAAACAAAGCTCTTTATCCACTACCTATGACTATATTTTCCTTTCTTAGTGAATAAAAAAAAAAAAAACTTTGAGAGTCTTACACTCAGTCTTGTCTAAATCATATTCTTTTGGGTTTTGGCCTTAGTCTTCACTGCTGTTCACAAACAAAAGGGAATTCTTTCAATATATAGGGTTCCTTTCTAATGAACCCTATAAAGCCAAAGAGAACATTCATTTTTAGAGGTGGATTTAGTTTTAAATTACGTTTCCAAAGTAGGTAATTCTCCATGCTCCCTCTCCAATCGGTCTGCCAAGCCAGCCACTTTGTTAGCATTAGCATGACTTCTTGAATTTGAGAGCTACAGATATTGAAGGCATATAAATTTAGTGTAGGGAAATCAGGCTTCTACAAGGATTACTAACCAGCACATACATGTTATAAAAGTATTGCTCACTTCCCTTTTGATTGCAGGCACAACATGCAACTTTATGATTTATTAAAGGAAATTATCTTCTAGTTATCCTTGTCCACTCTTGTCTTCTTTCTAAGTAGGCCACAAATCTGAATACTATTAATGATTTGAGCATAAAGTACTTTCTATTAATAATTTATTTTATCACTGCAGTTCCTTCAGTCTTTTTATATCTCTGTTCTAGTTTTCATTTTACTACTGTATTTACAGTACTCGCAAGCAAAATTATGCCTACCTCCTTTTGACTATAAGTCATAGTTTCTTCATTTTATTCTCTCCTGTTCAAGCAGAAATAAACAATTGACCCTAAAAATGTTTAAATACTGACCTTCCACACAAAAATGGAAAATAAAAACTTTTTCTTCATTAGATTTGGAATTATAACTTTTCTTTCTTAATTTTATGTTCTAATTTTATTTGCCAAGTAAATCATTTGACCTCTCTTAGTATGTAACATTTTTTAAATAAATATAAGATTTATCTTCATGTACTGCAAATGAATTATGAAAATAAATGTAGTTTAGTTAATTATGATTTAATTTATATTTTCTTATAAAATCAGTATCCTCTAACGGGCATTTTTGTTTTTTCAAAATTTAAAGCCAACCACCCTGAGATCTGAATATTTGCCACCACGGGCATATTTAGAGCATCACCAATTATGTGTTTTTTAAAGATTTTATTTATTTGTGTTTAGACAGAGGGTAAGGGAGGAGAAAGAGAGGGAAAGAAACATCAATGTGTGGTTGCCTCTCATGCATCCTCTACTGTGGACCTGGCCTGCAACCCAGGCATGTGCCCTAGACTGGGAATCGAATAGGTGACCCTTTGGTTCACAGGCCAGCGCTCAGTCCACTGAGCCACACCAGCCAGAGCAGCATCACCATTTATTTAAGACAGTAAATCTTTTTGGATGAAGATGATTCTTTATTTAGTTGTTTCTACTTATAACAAAATAAGTCTCTACTAATGGTAGAGAAAATGTAATAGAAAGTGCATTTGATCTTTTGTCACCAAATAAGCAGTGACATTCACTGTCACTTACATATTACTTTCCCCAGAATAGATTGCATGGGGACAGAGGGAAGGAGAAGAGTCAACGCTGTGTTACAAAATTATTCAAAAAACTAAAAATTTAAAAATTATCATACCCAAGGTCACAATCCTAGAAATTTATGGGATAATTAACTATCTAAACCACTTAGCATACCTTCAAAACAGCTATATGTTTCTTAAAATTAAATAAAACAAAAGCACTTGTTAGATTTTAACAATAAAACATCCATTTTAGAAATGCTAAGGGATATATTTTTTTCACAAAATATCCTACAAGTTACATACTGCTATTTTTCTCTTCTTATCAATGAGTAAACTACAGTACAAATGGAAAAGGTAATTGGCTGAGAGTCAAAAAACCATAACTGGTAGAGTCATGGAAACTGAATTATTATCACTTTGTTTGTTGCATTGTTTAAGACAGCAAAAAACAGATATTTTGTCATTCTGAATTTTGTTTTTTACTTGGTTTAATATTTTCAATCCCATTATTAAATTTAAAATGAACTTTACTGCCTATAGTGTCTTATACCTCACCATCTCCATTTCCATCAAGTAACCTTCTTCAATCTTTATGAATACAAAAGCAGTTTTCTTCCACAAGCTTCTTAGAAATTCTCTATCATTAAATTCATCCCGCTATCTTCTGCACTTTGAAATGACATCTAAGTACACACACATACAAAAATAATAGGTGACTCATATATGATGTCATTTCACTTCATATTGCCTTATGAAAAAGAACCGTTATTTTCAAATTTTAATTTACAAACACTTCATGTACAATTGGACACAGCATATAAAAACAGCCAGTGGAACAGATCTCCACACTTCGTCCAGCCTTTGGCCATTTGCAGGTCATTTCATTTTATAGTTAAGCTCATCGTCTTTAGGGTTCGACAAACATGCATTTAAATAGTTTCTCACTATTTATTAACACTAAAACCTTCCATAATTTATTCAATCTCCCTCTGAATTTGTGACCTTGCCCTTAAAATGGGGTATTTTATTCTCTCTCAGGTCTGTTGTGAGGATTAAATGAGATAATGGATGCAAAGTACTGAATACAATATCGAGATCATGAGTGTAGATAAATTATTATATCATATCATACATATAGCTTAAAAGTTCCTAAATAAACAGACCTCTTCCTCCTACGGAGATAATCTTTTGCTTTAGATGGTAAAATATAACGCAAAGAACACAAAGCTTGGAGTCAAATGTCTAGGCTTGAAAGACCTCTCATCCACTCACACGATAGATAACCTTAGATCAAACGCACAGCCTCCTCTCTAAGTGCTCTAAAATTGCACATAAAGGCACGCAGAACTTGAGAGAGTTTTTAATGGCTCACTACGGTAAATAGAAGAAACTGTTTGTAGCCAGCCACCCCAAGTCTCACCCTGCTGCGCCTTCTGCTAATGAAAATCAACATCCCAGCTCACTTCTCTGTTCGCACCAGCTGCAGCCTGACAGTAAGGAAGGTCTACTCTAAACAAAGGTCTCAACTCACAAAAAGACAGCCATGGTACCTAACTCTCAGGTTTTTAGAGGAGATGGAAAGACACCTGAAAACAGTTGGCAGACTGATCAGCATAGAGTGGGTTCTCAATTATTCTGCTCTCTTATTCCTTTATCTTGCCCTCTATGGTTTCTCTATGTCAAGCTATTTAAACATTTACAAGACAGTGGTGCCTTTTCTTACCTCTTCTTCCTGTGTCATCCCCACTGGGAGGAATGCTACATCAGTTGCCTATTTCTGTGTAAGAAATTACCACAGACTTGAGACTTAAAAAACAACATATATTTATTACCTTACAGTTTCTGTAGGGCAAGAGTCCTGGCACAACTTTACTAGCTCTTTTTCTTAGGGCCTCACAAGTCTGTAGTCAAAGTATCAGCCAGTGGACATTCTCATCTCAAGGTTTAGGTAAGAATTTGCTTTCAAGTTCTCTCTTTTTGTCGGTCCAAGCCAGACAACTGAATTATTACCTGGAAAATACTAGTGCAATTAAAATGTCCTATTCATGCTAGAGAGCAGCCTCACTCAGTCATCTCTTTCGTATTCCCTTTGCCTCTAAACTCCAGGTTGGTGGACAAGAAACTAGATATATAACCTTCTCTCAATGCTGTTTCTTCCTAAAGTATTAAAGATAAATCCTAACCATAACAGTTGCCTGGTAGAAGGTCAGAAAAGAGAAATTCTGCACTACTGGACTCTCTGACCTGGGGCTAAGTGCCTCTTCCCAAATCACCTGGGCATACACAGAGGAGGGCTTGGCCTTAGACCTTACATAGTACATATAACCAGAGAGAGTAGTTCTATCATCAGGATAAAATGAGCACTCAGGGAAGATAATTAGATATATAATGATTGCAAGGACCATGAGAGAAAGACACAAATGAATAAACCATCTAAACATCGGAATAGATGAATTGATTTAAAATAAGTATAATATGTTAAAAGTTGATAGAAAATATTAACATCATAAGCAAGAAAAAATATTTTTTAAAAAATTCCTGTATTTTTTCCATTACTTTTAACCTGTCATATTCCCCTTCCTGCAATTACTGCACTGACATCCATGTTCATAAGTCCTTTTTCCTTTTTGCTCAGTCCTTCCACCTCCTAACCATGCCTCTACTCCTTTGGCTCTTGTCCTGCTGTCTATGAGTCTGTCTCTGTTTTGCTTGTTAGTTCAGTTTATTCATTAGATTCTAGATATAAGTGAAATCATAGAGTATTTGTCTTTCTCTGACTGGTGTATTTCACTTAGTATAATGTTCTCCAGACTGTAGCAAAGGGTAAAATTTTCTTTTTTACGGCTGAGTAGTATTCCATTGTGTAAATATCCCACAGTTGTTTTATCCCCTCATGTATTGATGGATATTTGGGCTGCTTCCATATCTTGATGATTGTAAATAACACTTTAATTAACAAAGGGGTGTTTATGTTCTTTCGAATTAGTGTTTTGGTATTCTTAGATATATTTCCAGAAGTGGGATCACTGGGTCAAAAGGCAGATCCATTTTTAGTTTTTTGAGGTATCTCCATTCTACTTTCCACAGTGGTTGCACCAGTCTGCATTCCCACCAACAGTGCAAAAAGATTCCGTTTTCCTTGTGGCATCCTCACCAGTACTTGTTGTTTGTTGATTTATTGATGATAGCCATTCTGACAGGTGTGAGGTGATGGGTCAATGTGCTTTTAATGTGCATCTCTCTGATGATTAGTGATGTTGATCATCTTTTCATATGCCTATTGACCGTCTGTAAGTACTCTTTGGAGAATTATCTAGTCGGGTCCTATAAGAGCTGATAAAATGTATAATAAAACTTAAGAATAAACATGTAAATTAAAAGGAGAGAAAAACTAAAGGAAAAAATAAAAAAAGAGATCCCAGAATCACATCAAAATTACAACTAAACTACAGAACAGCCACCATTCATAACTACCTGAAATCTAATTGAACAGAAGTTCTACAACTAGGGATTTAAAGGAAAAGCCACACGAGACTGGTAGCAGGGGCAAAGTGCTGAACAGGCTGGTTCCACACCCACACGTGGGGCATAATATACTGGAGGGATACCTTGGCTGCAGATATGTGTCCTGTTTAGATGCCGTGGGTCCCAGCCCCACACCAGACTCCAAGGTCATTGTTCCAGGGCGAGGAAGAGAAGTCCCATTAACTTCCCTCTATAAGAAACAAGGGGAGTGTGACTGAGTGGGCCAGAGGGCTTCTGCAGTCCCAGGCAGCTCCTCTTACACGGACTTCACATAGCCTTACTCAGATCACTCCCTCAGAGCTCCAGCACTGGGGCAGCAGCTTGAAAGGAACTGGAGAAATGCTGAGAACTGAATTGTCTGGTATCAGGGCGAGGCCTGGGGAGCAGTTTTCTGTCAGACAAAATGCTGGCAGAGGCCATTATTCCTTCTCTGAGGTGCCTTCCCCCTCACACACAGACCCAGCAGGCAGACACCACATCTCGGTCTCCATCAACCAGACTGAGGCTGTTAGCCCGGCCCCGGTGATGCCCTGAGACCTTGTTCCGCCAAACATGAGGGCCCACTCAAGCTGTTTCCAGGGACTTCTCCAGACAAATGGCCTATCTTGGCTCAGGCTTCATACTTTACTAAAATCTCTCAAACAAGTAAGATCTGGCCTCAGCATACTCTGTGCCTCTAACTGAGTGGCCCCGGGCCCAGCACTAGTAGCAGCCAGCCTTGGTTTGCCCCTTTGCCTCACTGGGACACCTCCAAGCCCAGCACAGGTAGCAGCCATCTGCAGATTGCTTTTTAACTCATGCCTGGTGGTTCTGGGCAGAACACAAGAGGCAGCCCACCTTGGTTTGCACCTCCTTGGGGGACCCAAAACCAGTGCACCTAGTGGACAGCTTCAGACCCCATCAAAGCGTCACGCAACCACTTCCACAAATGACACAAGCAAACAGCAGAGTCAGCAGACACCAGAGCCTTGCCAAAGTAATTCCTGCTCTGAGGAGTGAGTCGCACACAGCTGCTCATCCACAGTAGCTGGTGGTCACAGTGAGCCCTTCCATCCCATCTGCTTGTGGGTAAATCTCTCTGATTGATGTGCCGACAGCAATCAAGGCCCAATTACAATAGGAGAGTGTAAACAGTCCACATGGGGGGAGGGCTGCACCTGGAGCCCCCAGCTTGAGTGAACAGAGAGGCTGTGCCACTGGACCCTACAAAACAACTACTGCATAAGGCCACTCTACCAAGCCCAGAAGACATAGAATCTCTATCTAATACATAGAAAAAATAAACACAGGGAAGCAGCCAAAGTGAGGAGACAAAGAAACTTGTCCCAAAGAAAAGAACAGAACAAAACTCCAGAAAAAGAACTAAACAAAAAGGAGACAAGCAATCTACTAGATGCAGAGTTCAAAACACTGGTATAAGTGTTAGGGAAAAATGAAATGACCAGACACTGAGGGGTTAGGAGCACGATCTTTATTTACGTGCACGGGCCCAGAGGAGACAAACTCCAAATTCTGAGCCCAGAACAATAGCCCTGCATTCCTTTTATGTTGGCCTAAGTGGGGGACGGCATTGGGAGGCGTAGTATAGATTTGGTGCGAAAAGGGTTTACAGAAGTGAAAGAGAAGCATTTATATCATAAGTCAGGGCAATTAGCATTTCATCTTTGGTATCAGCCTTGATTCCCTCTACATAAGTATACTCAATGAACATAGAACTTCAACAAGGAGATAGTAAGCATAACAACAGATATAGCAAACATAAAAAAGCATCAGTTAGAAATGAAGAATACATTACAAGGAATCCACAGTGGAGTAGATAAAGCAGAGGATCAAGTCAGGGCTTCGGAATGTAAGATAACAAACAAACAAAATCAGAATAGCAAAAAAAAAAAAAAAAAGTCCAAAAAAATGAAGATCATTTAAGGAGCCCCTGAGACCACTTCAAGCATACCAACATACAAATAATGGGGATGACAGGAGAAGAAAGAAGGCAAGAAATTGAAAGCCATTTTGAAAAAAATTATGACAAAAAACTTCCCTAACCTATTGAAGGAATAGACATACAAGTTGAGGGATAGACATGCAAGTTGAGGAAGCACAGAGTCCCAGGGAAAATGAACGCAAATAGGCTTGCTCCAAGACACCGCATTATTAAAATGCTAAAGGTTAATGACAGACAATCTTAAAAGCAGCAAGAGAAAAGCAGTTCTTTACTTACAAAGAAGCTCCCATTATACTGTGAGCTGATTTCTCATCAGATGCTTTGCAAGCTAGAAAAGATTAGCAAGAAATATTTAAAGTGATAAAAAGCGAGGACCTACAACCAAGTTCACTCTAACAAGCAAAGCTATCATTTAGAATTGAAGGACAGATAAAGAGTTTCCCAGGCCAAAAAAAAAAAAAAGGAACTAAAGGAGTTCATCACCACCAAACTATACATGAAATGTTAGAGTCTTATTTAAGAAGTAGAAATAAAAAAGGTAAAAACCTGTGAAGAATAAAATGACAGTAAAAATACATATCTGTCAATAATTGAATCTAACAAACAAAATTAATAAACAAGCAGAAAAGAAACAGGCTCACAGGGAACATTTTGATGATTGCCAGTTGGGAGAGGGGTGCAGTGCTGAGTGAAAAAGGTAAAAAGGTTAGGTAAAAACAAAACAAAACAAAAACCGTGTAGACTCAGACAACAGGATGGTGATCACCAGAGGGCAAAGAGGGTGGGGGAGGGAGAAGAAGATAAATAGGGGATGAATAGTATTAGAAAGAGGCTTGACTTCGGGTGGTGAACATGCAATGCAATACACAAATGCTGTGTTACAGAACTGTACACTTGATAGTTGTGTAATTTTATTAACCAATCTCATCCCAGTAAACTCAATAAAACAATGTTTTGCCTTAACCAAACATTCTGAAGCTGTATATCTTCAAGATATGACATTCATGAATTACCTACTTAAAATTTCAGTACATTTTCACCTTTAATTATGACAGGTATGAATGTTTCCAGATATATAAACTAGGCAGGCAAGATTCCACTGTACATTAATTTGCTTCTGTCTTTTGCTAAGTATCAAATTCATTTATGATGGCAAGCACATAGACATTCATTTGAAGGACTCCAGGGAAATTGATTAAGATAACCCATTGGTTAACATCTTCCAGTATGTAATATTCATGTTAAAAGTCTCAGTTAGGGTTCGGAAAGTAAAACCGCTGGAATGAAATGTTTTCCCACAATGAGTGTAACCTGGAAAAGTGTGTTGAGATGTTCATTGTATAGTGAATAGCATTCTGATTGTGTTCATATGGTTGTTGGAATTTAGCTGACTTATCCAAATGCATACTAATAAGTTCCAGGTAAATGGAAAAAATAAAAATAAAAGAGAGAAGTCATAAAATCAAAGTTAAAATAGGAAAATAGAAGTCAAAATGACAGTATTCAGACCTCAGAAGTTGTTCACAAAAAGGCCCACATTGAGAACACTCTTGCTAAAAAAGCTCAGATAAAATAAAAAAAATAATGTGGTAAGGTTTTTGTTATCCCCCAAATAACAATAATAATAAAAGTAAAAATCAAAGAATGGTACAATAAGCAGTCATCTTATGTGCTTCGCTCACAACTCCATGAAGTAACTTTCATTGTATTTTGGTATAATCTGTTCCTGCACATGTCTCCTCTGGTAGTCTATAATATCTCTTAAAAGAACAACAATAGGCAAAAAGAACAACATATTTACCCCTTTCTTCCCAAGATTGCTCAAAAGTACAGTCTACCACAAATCCTGGCACGTAATGGGCATTCTCTATATACTGGTTAAATGGAGCTGAATTAGTTTTTGCCCAGGTGTCTCAGTTCTATTGCTCTTTTACTTGACCTCTCGAGGCCTTTTGGTTTTCAGAGCTCAGGGACCTAGCTGACTTCCCATTAGCCATTTTCCTATTTTTCTCATTGTTTGTCCTGCCATTGTTCCTAAGGTTGCCCCATCCTCTGACCAGTCCACCTGATCTTCTGACCTTTCACATTGCCTGATAATGACAAATAGGTGCTGAGTAGATATACACAACAGGCTTTTCACCCTGTCTTTATGAGCCTGCATGCTCTCCTTGACATTTAGAGAAGTGTTAATGAGGAGATTAGATAGAGGAAAGAATGAAAAGAATGAGAGAATGTTAAACACTATGCAAACACACAATGCAAAATATTAGGAAGAAACATGCTGTCAGTTTTAGGAATAAAGCTGCTCTTTTCTTACGTAAACTTATCCACAAGAAAGAGCATAGACGCACATCTTGGAGAATTTTGGTTGTTTGTTTGGTGGGGGTGAGGGGACAAATTGGATGAAAGTCAACCTGTTTTTTAATTTACTTGTCTTGACTTTTTAAATTTTCATTAATTCTCTTCACTGTTGATTAGGAGATAGATATAGAATTATCTCTGTGTATAACTTTGAGTGTGAAGTCCTCACATTGCTATCTTTCTAAACCAATTAAGCATACTTTCATCATGTTTCCTGGTGGGGTTATTTAGTGTGTGCTAAATGGTTTAATTAAAATCTGTCCTCTTTGCCTAATGCCCATTTGGAGGAATACCTTTCTCAAAATAGCAATTAAATATAAAGCAATTCATTACTTGGGAAGAAAAAAGAATCACCAATTGTCTCCTAAAGATAAACAAGTAACTCTGGCTGGGGTGGCTCACTGGATTGAGCGCAGGCCTGCGAACCAAAGGGCCACCAGCTCAGTTTCCAGTTGGGGCACAAGCCTGGGATGTGGGCCAGGTCCCCAGTACGGGGCACGTGAGAGACAACCACACATTGATGTTTTTCTCTCTCCCTCTCTTCCCCTCTCTCCAAGCATAAATAAATAAATAATCTTTTTAAAAAATATTTTTAAAGATAAACAAGTAGATGTTTTACTATATCATTTAAAGTTCTACTTTATAGATATACAATGCCATTTCCCTTTCCCGTTCTTACAGTATTGGCCAAAGTAATCCTCAGTTGGGAATTTGGATGTCTTATAATGGTAATTTTACTGTGAATATCACCTGAGTGGACAGGGAAATACACAATGACAAACAAAGTGATGATGCCAATAGGAAAGGCCAATAACATGTGGTGAAGGGAGGTTTTACAGATGAGTCCTTACTAAGTGAACCACTGGGCAAGTGCTCTGGTAACCTCTTTATAAATGCCATGGCAAATCCTTATAAACTTTAATATTATTATTCCCATTTTATAAATGATGCTAATGAGGCTCTGTGAGGTTTAGTTGTTTCCCCCAAATCAGTTAGCTATTAAATGGTGGGACAGAGTTTCTACCCAAGTTTGACTGACTCGGAATCCATAAATATTTCCTGCTTCCTTTCCAGAGAAACCAATGTAAAGTTCAAGTACCTAATATGAATTCGACAAGCCAGTGAATTTCACATGTTACAAATTTTGGCTGAACTTTACCTCACTTCTTTTTCTAAGATCAGAGTTTAAGTCTCTGCCTTCTCATAAACAAAGGATGTCACATCAGGCAAACAATAGCACCATTTTGGGTCTCAGATAGTGTGGAATGTTCCTACAATTACACTGTAAGATTCCTCCCCAAGGAAAGAGCACAGCAGCAAGAACATACCTATGGTTTCTTAAAGGAATTAGCAATATGTCAAAGACTAAACCCATATAGAAGAGGCAAATAGAATCACTAAGTATAAGAAGATGAGCCTTAACCCAAAGGACAAAAGAGGTAAGATATTATGGTTGAAGAAAAGTGCTGTGGTATTAAATCCTTACATTGTTGTAAAAATTTTTAGCCAAATTTCTAGCTCTCCTTCCTTAAACAAGATTCTGACACAGTTTGTTTCAACCTGCTTTGTGAAGTGTAATACATGCTCTCTTCTGGTCGCACCCCCGAATCATGTCTACTGTGGACTGGCAGAGCAGTGCTAGTACAGCCTAATTTGCTAACCACTTCTGCTAGATGCATTATGTAGGGAACAGAAGGTTTAATTCTCTACCTCTGCACTCTCATGCATTTTCTGCCTATAACAAATGCACTATTAATGAAAAGAAAACATTAAATTTTAAACCTATGAATATCTTTACATGGCTAAGAACACACTAGAATTGAGTTGTCTTTGTACTTACCAAGTCTGTTTAATAATTGAAAATCATTTGAAAATAGTAGTCTATATTCAATGATTAATTTACAGTTGTTCCAGAATCTCTACTTTTGGCTTTTCTTCTGTGGCTAATAAAGCTCTCCGTGAATATAGGAGCCTAGAATTCGCTCCATGCAGGAAGCAGAAACTCAGGTTTGCTGGTTCAGGTTGTACTGGGCTCCTGGAAATGCACTTTTTAACAGGCTTGGTTTACCAAGGGAATCACTGTTAGTCCTAGAGCACATTAGTTTTCCCCAAATAGCACAGTTTAAATCAAGAATCAGGAAGATAATGAAAAACAGAGAAAAGTTATGCAAAAGATGCTCTTAAAGATCTGTCTCAAAAAATACATATTTACTTAAATAGGATTCAACGAATGTGGACTTAAATTTTTTGACTTAGAGAATAAATTTACAAAAGCTGGGGCATGAGGAAGAAAACATAACCAGGAATCTACTTGAAAAGGTTATTTGAACAAGTTTATTACATGTAACAGCAAAATGGAGAAGAAGACAATATTTGAAGTGGTTGGTAGGATTTAGACAGAAGCACATAGAACCTTCTCAGAAAGCCAAATGAAAGGTATCCTCCAAATAAAAACAACTCTCTTCATTCAACTCTGCTTCCACAGGCATCTCAAGGCAATGAAATCTCTCGCACCAAAGTCCCATTTAACTTTTTCATCTTTCTTTTTCCTTTCAGCAGTGTATCGTGGGCTTCATCCCTGTACTGTGGCCTGCTTCATGGTCTGTGTTAGAGCATGAATAGTGGTTAGAACTGGTGGTCTTTTTTTTTTTCAAGCAGTAACTAGTTCCCGCCAATGTTATTGAGGAACCCTTTCCTCACCCCTAACCAACTGCTTTCTGAATGAAGGTACTGTAAGGGAGAAGGGTACAATTAGAAATCAGGTAACCATCCCGGGAAAAAATTGCACTCATCCTTATTATGTATTTTAACACTCCTCCTCATTCTAAATTGCTAATTATGGATTTTCAAGCATGAAAAGAGAGAACTTTGCATCCTGTACAGAATGCCTCTTGAAGGCAGACATGCTACATATCTGCCTCTTGAAGATGCTGTTTTCAGGGAAGGGCCCTAAGTGTCTCATCTTCTCCCATAAAAGCCAGAGAAGATGCTGATGGTCCAGCTGCTAAGCAAAGATCGCTCACCCTTTGTGGGCTCTCAGAAGCTTCCATGCAACATGAAAGCATTCATATTTTTATTACCTCTTATTCTCTCAGAAAGAAGAATTTACATTTCTTAATTAGATTTCTTTCTCTCTGCACAAGAAATTGCAACTATCTCACTAGACTCTACTGCTTAGCAGTCCCCAAATAGCAGTCATATAATTTATTTATAAAGAAGAGTGTAGGGCAAAGTTTTTCAGTAAAATCCAAAGACTACTTATATTAGGACTGTCTAAAATGCAATGTAAAAATGCAGTCCTAAGCTACATTCCAGAGCTACAAATTCTAGGGATGGGACTCAGGTACCTGCATTTTAAAAGTTCTATATACTTTTTGCTTACAGATAAATAAGAGAATGACCAACCTAACAGAAATGACAGAAATAGGGAAACCTTGGTTTTAATTTTTTTCTGGGTTGATCAGTGCAAAATAATGACTTGTACTCATGTTCCTTTAAGTTCTAAGGGTCTGCTATTTGAAAGAGATGAACCTGGAATTCGTGCAGTTACAATTCTGAATTTTTTTATTTTGAACTTTTTAATCCAAGAAAAAAAGCTTGGAGCAGACTTCTAAGTCCATTCATGTATATTACAGGCACACCCAGTATCTTCTCTTTAACTCTGAACTCTGGAAGACCAATCTTATACTTTCAGAATAATTTCTAAATTGAGACTCTACTCCATTTCAAAGTGCATTGTTATGGAGAGCAGGACCAATAAAATGGCATTGGTCCGATTAAGATAGCATAAAGTATATAAAACAAAATGAAGTCACTTAAATCAACTAAAATGGCTCTCAGTCAGCCATGACACTTTGGTTCAAGAGGAAAATTACCTAACTCAGAGTAAACACATCTGGCAAGGAGACCTATCTGCCCATGTGGTCAAAGTATTTGTGGATGTAGAGTGGGACCACTCATAGGTAGGCTCCTGGGGAAATTCCACACTTGCTAGCAGGGGTGTCAAGTAGAACAGCCATGTACCAGCCTTAGGCTCCTGGGCAAGTTCCACATTTGGCATTAGAGGTGCCAAGACATTTTTTTAAAAGACCCAGAAGGGTGGAGTACCCCACTTTCAAGGTATGTCTGAGGCAGGCTCCAGGCCACTGCTGAGACAGCCGAGCTCCACTCACCAGAGGGCTACTCCACGCCACGCTGCTCTCCCTTGGCATCGGCCGCCAGACGCTTTGTCCTGCTGGACTGAGGACTTCACCCGCCCTGCTGCCCGCCTGGCTCTGGAGATCCTTCCTTGCAGGATGCTGACAACTCCCTTGCCCACTGCGCTCTCTCCCTGACCTGCAGACTGAGACTCCGGGACTTGTTATCCCCCATTGATTGCTGTGTGTGTATGTTATATTCCTTTTAGACTGTTAGAGTGTGAGTGGGATGTTAATGTATGTTGATGTTCTACTTGGAAGTGAACTTTCATTCAATAAAAGCTGAGTGAATAACATAGTCACTGAGTGCGACTCTTGTCTGCTCCTTGGTGCTGGGCTGCTCAGCAGGCAGCTAGCCAAGCAGTGGCCCAGTTGACTTATAGGAGAGGTTGTGTCATGAACAGATGCTCGTGACAATTGTCATTCAAGATCTGTGTTTATCACAGTTCTTGGATTTAGTGATAGGTCCAAAGTTTGGCTGCCTATTTGGAAGTGTAGAGGAGCATTTATATCAATAAAAGAATTTCTGTTGGTGGTTGCAAAGAGGTAGTGGATCAATCTATCCATAATTCTTGTTCTATATGCTGCTTAGGTACCTGGAACTGTATGAAATACATAATTTTTGTAAATATTAAATCGCTAAGCTGGAAACTCCTAACTTTTGTGTATTGTTAGCTGTCTCAGATACTATAGTGAACTGAGTTGATTAAGAAGCAAAAAAAGAAAGTGTGTCAGGTTAGTCCATGTGTTAGGTGCTCTACATAAATTAATTCAAACCATGTAGTGTGTATACTATCTACATTTTACATATGAGGACACAAACACAGAGAGGTTTTAGAAATAAATAATTTTTCTGGCTCCATTTTTTTATATATGATCAAAATAAAATTTGACATCAGATCTGGCTGGCTAGCTCTATAGCATGTACTTTCTGCAGACTGAAAGAATGAAGAAAAGAGGTAGCCAGAAAGAGGAGTAAAGATGAAGAGAAGTAGATATACGAAAGAAAGAAAGACCCCTTACTCATCCAAAGAGAATGAGAACACTGATTTGAAAAGATCTATGCACCTCTATGCTCATTTCAGTATTATTTATAATAGGTGTCCAGTGATAGATGAATGGATAAAGAAGGTGTGAGATATATACAGGGTTTAAGCAAAAGTAGGTTTACAGTTGTCAGTACACAAAACACTTTATTCTTTTATTATTATTTATTAATTATTGTATTATTTTCCATTTGAAAAACTGTAAACCTACTTTTGCCCCACTCTGTATAGTCAATGGAATATTATATAGCAATAAAAATTAAAATCTTGCCATGTGCAACAACATGGGTGAGTCTAGAGGGTACTACGCTAAGTAAAATAAGTCAGGTAGAGAATGACAAATACTGCATAATTTTACTAATGTAGAACCTAAAAATAAAACAAGGCACATGAACAAAACTAAAACAGACCCATAGAAACAGAGATGACTGAAGGGATGTTAACCAGAAGTGAGGGGCTGAGGAATGGATGAAAAAGGGAAGTAGAATATAGTCAATAATATTATGATAAGTTTACATGGTAATGGATGATTGCTGGAATTACTAGGGTGATATTATAAGGATGTTGGATTACTATGTTGTACACCTGAAACTAATATAACAGATATAAGATTGCATATCAACTACACTTAAACCAACAAAAAAAATTTAAGAAAAAAAGAGAGAATGATGTCTAAGAAATTTCCATGGTGAGCTTTACTGAAATAGAGAAGTTTCCAAAAGAAATTGTTGTGGTGAGCCAAAATGCAGAGAATAGGTCATAGAGTATAGATTCTAGAGGAAAGGTAGTTTTTCTGTAAAATATGCTGTAACGGCATCCATAAGAATCTGCTGTTTCTTAAGAAAGAGTATAGTTCTGGCATTACATTCTGGTATGAACACCACTCAGTGACAATGACTTATCAGAATGCCTTTATTCATTAGTCCAACAGAGAGAGAACAAAAGTATCCACTAGCCATCCATTTTTGCAAACAGAGCTCCAAATGTTTTGCCGCAAAGTTCTTTTTCTATGTGTAACTGGAAATGTTTTGGCTCCTATCACAACATTGTCACTAAATGCTTTCAGTTAAACTTTTTTATTTCTTTCTCTTAGCTAAAAATAGTTATAGTGCCGAAAGAGTAGAATTTCCTTTAAAATGTAAGTCTCAAAATTGCTGGTATTTTTATAAATAGAAATTTTTACTATAAAATGTCAAAGATTCTGAAGTCAGCAGTGAGAGCCTGTGAGTTTTTTTTTAATGTGTCTTTAAGAAAGTCTAAAAGTCCATATGAATGTTTCATATTTCAATAAAGTTATGGCTTCTTCAAACTTTTTCCTTTAGGCTTTGGTGGATGGGATAGAATAATTATAACTAAGAGGGAAAAGATGTGTAAACTTGAATCATTGTTAGATTAATAAGTTTTCGCTAGAAAGTTACTCTTTTAAAATTTAAATAAATATTTTACAAAAGACCAATAATATGTTTATAAAGACCAAATCTTTATTCCTAAGAACCTAATGATATCTATGAGAAAAGTTTCTGTATCAACAATTCTCAAAATATAATGAAATAAGATCACTAATCCCTCTTCTTTGGTATTCCAAAATGAGTGTATCTAAAGCTAGATGAATAATGATCAGGTCCAAGGACAGAATGTCCACAAGAGCTATTGCTTGGGATCAAAGTGATTGTAAAACTAACTGTTCAGGAACTAATTTACAGGCAACCTGTCCTTCTGCTGCAGTGGTCTATTTCTGAGTTCTCTGTGCTCCTAAATTTCATCTTGGTTGCCTTACTGACTACACAAGGAAGGCAAGAGTGGGGAGAAATGGGGAAGCTAGGGGAACAAGGGTCACCTCATACTCAAGAGTGTGAGTGCTCATATACACATAATATGCTGGGTTTCCATATGATTCTTTTTAAAAGGGTTTCCACTAGGTGGAAGGGTAAGGGAGAGTACACTGGGTCAGTGTTAAAAACTTTTGCTCTACAGCACTGCTGGATTAATCCCTTCTTTAGAGATTTTCAGTGCTCTAGCCACTTCACATCAAATTCTGTTTCATCTGTCCATTTTACTAATGCACTGCTAAATAACTATCTCTTAATGTCCATTTGTTTTTCTTCCCTGCCCCATACAATCATGTTCAATATTTTACAATGAGAGAACAAGTTCCTACAAATACATGCTAAAGTCAAACAGAATTACTACTTGTTCCTTGCACAATTAGAATACTTTCCTATCATCATCAATCACTTTTTCAAAGTACTTTTAAAAGACAGACTGGGGAGAAAAATTGGAAAAGGGAATAACAAAGCAATTCACATGAGAAAACAAAGAGGAAATATATTTTAATAAATATTTATATTTTTGAATAACAAAAAGGGGACCTAGAAACCATAATGAGGCATCATTCTTCACCCATCAAATTGACAAACAGTAGTAGTTGAAACTGAAGACATCAATTTTATTATTTAAAAAATTTTAATTTGGTGGACAAAGCTTAGTGTAAGAACCTCATTATACTGGACCAAGACATGTCTGTACATTTGTCAAGTAAAATCGCGCTCCCTTCGGGCAGCTGTTTCCCAAGACAAAAGGGATGGACCAAATCTGAGCAAGCCTAATTCATTCTCTCCAGATTCAACTATCAAAGTCTCTCCCCAGGTGGGTAATGAAAAAAAAAGCAGGAGAGAGTCAAGGAATGCAACACTTGGAAAGCTACATCTCTTGGGAAGAAATATCAGGATTTAGGTCAGAAATCCCCCCTGCCCCTGCCAAAAAATCCCCATACACAAAAGTTTTACCCCTCTGTCTATCATGGTTTCTGAAAATCCACTACTGGAGATTCATTTTTTTTAGTTAAGGTGCCTTAAATAGAGTTTTTTGTTGCATTTTGTTTTGTTTTTTTAATGACCCTAGTAGCGAAAACACTATTAACTCCCAAAATCTTTTCTATATTAGCAGATATTAGAGCAGCCTTAAGAAAGAAAAGGGTCAGACTGTAGACAATAAAAATTGAGTAGATTATTAGTCAAGACAAGATAAAGTATTATAACTTGATCACTGGGATTGTGTTAAGTTTCCTTAACATTTTAGAAACTCAGTGATATTGTGGAGGGAGTCAGGGCCGACACCAAGGACGAAGTGAAATGTTATCTGCCCTGCTGCAGGTGCTGAGACGCTGTCTGCTCTGACTAATGCTGTAAATATTTCTCTCCCACTTCTGTAAGCCCCTTTGTGCCAAATCTATACTACGACTCCCAATACCCTCCCCTGCTTAGCCCTGCATAAAAGGAATGCGGGGC
>PVJD01015495.1:0-24703 GCA_004026545.1 Mormoops blainvillei
TGAGAAGAGACCATTAAGACAAAAAGGGCAGTCATTTAAATATCTGCTGTTGGAATGTTCTAAGCGAAGGGAAGAGCAAGACAAAGGTTTTCCAAGTGGAATATACTTGGCACACTGAAAGACTGGTGTGGCTGGGGCCCAGTGTGAAGACGTGTGGGAGATGAGGCTGGAGGAGAATGGAGTAGCCACATGAGGCGGGCTCTTGAAGCCCTTATGAAATATTTACCACAGTGGCTGGAATACACACTTAATAAACACTGGCTAGAATTCTAATTTCTAATAAATCCATACAGTCCACCAGCATGCAGAGATGATCTTTTATGCCCGTTGTTTCCACACAGGCTTGTCCACTTTACAGTCACAGCTCAGTTGGCAGCTAATACATATTCATTAACCCTTAAATGTCAACACCTCTATTTTGACTATTTCTCAGAGAATATAAGCCTGAAATTTCAGGGAGTGAGTATGATTTTGGTTTCACTAATTAAAGGCTATTAACATTAAAAAAAAGTACTATGGTTAAATACATTTGGGAAATTTTCCTTCGTTCAAGCCCTCTTTAAGCCTTTAATGTGCTTCTGAACATTATGATAGAGAGATATATACCATGTAGTCCTTCCCAAAGAATCTTCAAGGACTAATGCTCTAGATAAATGCTCTCTGACCTTTTCCAAGGTCCTAACACACACAGAAAATGTTTATCTACAGAACACAAGAATAAGCCCTGCCTGCACCCAGCCTGAGGCCTCTGACTATCCCAAATACTGCAGGAATGCATACCCTGACGTACACATAACCCAGGACACACTAGCTGAAAAGCTGTATTACAGAACTGTGGAATGTTGCTCTTTTTTCTTAGATTAGAATACTAGTTAACTATATAAACTAATCAATTTATTCCATGTAGAACTTACCATTTACTTGTTGCAGGGGAGCTTAACAGAAAACTTAACCCAAAACTCCCAAGGGAGCTACAACTTCAATGAAGGGCGGGTGGGTGGGGAAAAAATTCTGACTACATGCAAAGGGGGCCTACAAGGGAGCCTTTTCAGCCCGTGCTCTGGGCACAGTGGATTCCCTGGGATTGTGTAATAATCACAGCCTTCCCTCCTGACTATGTCTGAGGTTGTAATTTACCATCTCCTATGGTCAAAGAGTCAATATAGTTCCAGGATACTAGTGCTCCTTGACACCCAGCAAAAGCAATCCTAAATCATCTCAGGAAATTATCACCTATAATTCGAGCCTTTTACCATCCCCACAGATTTAGTGCACAATCAATTATCAAACACACAATATGCAATCCACCACAAGCACATGTCGGCAAAAGAGATCAGGAATCCCGAAGTTAGGCACTGAAACTGCCAGAGACAGAATATAAAATAACCATACAAGGACTGATTAAGAAGTAAGAAAAATATTATTAAAAAATTAGCAAAGGAATAAAAAGCAATCTGGTAGATTTAAAAAGAACCAAATCTAAGTTCTGCAAATAAGAAATATAGCCATTATATTTTAAAATACCACATTACCTCAAAAGATGGGATAAGGAGATTTTGGCAATTAGACATGGCTGGAAAAGAATTAGGAAACGGCAGGTAAACATTAATGCCCTAAACCATCACCAAAACAAACAAACAAACAAAAAAAACAGAAAGAAGGAAAATAAGAGGTTAAAAGAGCATAGAATACAACGATCTAATAAATGTCTAGTACGTATTCTCAAAGGAGGGACTTCCGGTCTGTATGGAGGTGTAGGTAGACACGCTTTGCCTCCTCATGTAACCACAGAAAGAATTACAACTAGATCTCAGAACAAATAACTAGAACCCTCAGAAAATCAACCTGTATGGAAGTCCGACAACCAAGGATTTAAAGAAGCCACGTTCATCCAGATGGGTAGGAGGGGTGGAGCTGCACAAACAGGCAGAGAGGTGGGGGCACCAGAATGGTGGGTCCCACATTGACGTATGGTGCATGAAAGTCGGGAGGCAGACGATGAAAACGAGTGATCCCAGACCCAGGCCAGACCGCACAGCCCAGGGTTCCAGCGCAAATCCCTGTAACTACTGGCTGTAAAAAATAGTGAGGTTTAGGGTGGTGGAAAAAACTGTGGATTTTCAGGAGACTTAGCTTAAAGGGTCCGCACAGACTTAGAATGTTCGCAAACTCACCCACTCTGGGATTCACCACCAGGGCAACAGCTGGAAGGGTGTCAGTCGCATACAGGAAGTGAGTGAACTGACTGGAAATGGGGTGAATGCCACGCAAACCTCCAGTAGCCAGGTAGCGGCACTGTCCCCTCTGAGCCCTCCCCCAACACAGAGCCAAAAAGCTGTGAAGCAGATTGCCCCGCCTTGGCGATTACCTAAGGCTCGGCTCCCCACACAATCTACAGGTGCCCTTTCTACAATAGGGCATGGTACTAAGATAGGGAGTCAATACAGCTCTAATACATACAAACACAGAGAAGCTGACAAATGGCAGACAGAGAAATATGACCCAAATGAAATAACAGAACCCCAGAAAAATAACTAAACGAAACAAAGATAACCAACCTATCAGATGCAGAGTTCAAAACACCGGTGACCAGGATGCTCAAAGAATTCACTGAGTACAGGAACAACATAAAGGAAGAAATGAAGGTTACGCCAAGTGAAATAAAGAAAAATCTACAGGGAACCATGAGTAGGGAGGGGGAAGAAGGATTCACATCAACGATTTGGAACCTAAGGAAGAAATAGCAAGCATTCAACCAGAACAGCAGAAGAAAAAGAACTAAAAAAAAACGAGGACAGTATAAGGTGTCCCTGGGACATCTCCAAACGTACCAACACCTCAATAGGGGTGCCAGAAGGAGAAGGGGAAGAACAAGATATTGAAAACTTATTTTAAAAAAATGAAGAAAACTTCTCTAATCTGGTAAAGGAAATCGACATACAAGTCCAGGAAGTACACAGTCCCAAACAAGTTGGAACCGAGGAGGACCACACCAAGGCACATGATAATTAAAATGACAAAGGTTAAGATAAAAGAGAGAATCTTAAAAGCAGCAAGAGATACGCAGATAGTTATCTACAAAGTAGTTCCTATAAGACTGGTAGCTGATTTCTCAAAGGAAACTTTGCAGGCTAGAGGGACTGGCAAGAAGTATCCAAAGTGACGAAAAGCAAGACCTACAACCTAGACTACTCTATGCAGCAAAGTTATCACTTAGAATGGAAGGACAGATAAAGTGCTTCCCAGACAAGGGAAAGCTAAAGGAGTTCATCACCACCAAGCCATTATTACATGAAATGTTAAACGGACTTATTTGTGGAAAAGATCAAAACTATGAACATTAAAATGGCAGCAAATTCACAACTATCAACAACTGAATCTAAAAAAACCCCCAAAAAACCACACAAACTAAGCAAACAGGTAGAAAAGGAACAGGATCACAGATATGGAGATCATTTGGAGGGTTATCAGCTGGGCAGGGAAAGGGGAAGAAGAGGGGAAGAGGTACTGGGATTAAGAAGCATAACTGGTAGGTACAAAATGGACAGGGGGATGTTAAGAATAGTACAGGAAACGGAGAAGCCAAAGAACTTGTATGCACAACCCATAGACATGAACTAAGGGGGTCGGGACTGCAAAGGGGGAAAATTGGGACAACTGTAATAGCATAATCAATAAAATATATTAAAAAAAGAATTCTCAAAGGAGAGCATATGGAGAAAGGTAATGTTGAATGAGATATTGGCTGAAAATTTTGCAGAAATAATGAAAGTACAATTCACAGATAGAACTACAATATATATGAAACACAACAAAAACATACCACATCTAAACAGATCATACTAAAATTGCAGACACCAGAGAAGATTAAAAAAATTCTCTGACTAAACCTATTAAAAGATTTAATAGGTTAAAAGATTTAACCTATTACCACAGTGAATCTCACTAATCAACATGTCCAACTCAGGCTCATGCAGTCTAATCAGCTGCTTAGTAACTAAGCATTAAATAAGAACAGCCCTGGCTGGTGTGGCTCAGTGGACTGATCTCTGGACTGTAAAGCAAAGTGTCACTTGTTTGATTCCCAGTCAGGGCACATGCCTGGGTTGTGGGTCAGGTCTCCGGTAGGGGGTACGCGAGAGGCAACCAGTGTTTCTCTCCCTCTCTCCCTCCCTTCCACTCTCTGAAAATAAATAAATTCTTAAAAAAAAAAACAACCAGATAGGCAAGAACCACCAACCATTTGAGAAAGGCTTCTAAGAATGTGAAATACAAAAACAAATCTTCAGAAAAAAGAATCTAAAGGATTCTTTTTTGCAGGAAGCAAAACTTCAAAAAACGAAATTAATTCTTCAGCGATGTAAGAATAGGATACCATCAGTGAAGAAAGTAGATCTGGCAATTTAAAAATAGAGGAAGCAAAATAATACATTCAATAAATGGACAGTAAAATCAAGGTAACTGTTCAAAAAAGCAACTATGTGTGTATATACGAGACAAAAAGCTATATAATGAAAAAGGAGATAGAATTAAATACAGAAGATCCAAAATCCAAAGAATAGAGATACTGAAGACAGATAAAGCAGATGGTGGTAAAAGTTAAATAACTGTTCTTAAAGAAGAAAAAATGAAAAACAAAATATCCAGGATCAAGACAGAGTTTCTACATTGAGACTATGCAAGCCCAGCTTAATGGCTTAAAATCTACACCAAGGTGCATCATAATAAAAATTACAGAGCTCTGACAGTAAAAATAGTAAAAAGCTTCAAGAAAAACACTACACCACATAAAAAGGGAACTGGGAAATCAGTGGGCTTCTCAATGGTGAGATTAATAAAAGTAGTTTCTTTAAACTTCTAAAAGAAAAAAAATCTTATCAGAAAATTTATAGTCAAAGCTCCAAGTAAAAATCAATGAAATATTTTTAAAAAATGAAAGCAAAAGCTGGTTCTTTAAGAGCAGTACAATTGATAAACCTCAAATCAGAGATTAAGAGACACAAAATTTCCATTATTGTGAATGAGTGGTGACATCACTCGGTTCTACAGGTATTAAAAAGACAGTAAGAATATTAGTTAACAACCTGTTAATAAATTTGACAACTTAGATGAAATGGACAAATTTCTTCAGATACAAAACCAAACCTCATTCATAAAAAAACAGATTACCTGAATAAATAACTATAATAATCTGAATAGGTAAAGAACCATATTTGTAGTTAAAACCTTACACAAATTATTTGGAATACTTTCACACAGCTTTCCTCTCCTTTCCTAAAATAAAAATTTCATTATGTATTCATTTGAGGTTCTCACACAATTAGATTCAGGTTGTACGTACTCAGTTGAAATACTATACAACTGATACAGTCTCAGGTAGCAAAGCCAGATTACATGTTTATCTGCCTCTTATCGGAGATGTTAAGTTTAGAGACGTGGTCTAGGTGCGGTCTGGCTCTCCTCTTTTAATAAGGAATCCACGGGGAGTCATTTAAGGACTATGCAAATATTTGGATCATCAAAAATTCTACCCGTTTTTGCATATGATTCTTGCCCAATCTTTAAGTATGATTTTCCAACCCCAGAATTCCTTCCATATTCATCAGATGGCACCCTTCCGTAAAAAGATATTTCTTTTTCCTATGTCGGCACCAACTCATCAATTCCAACTTTTCAGTGGTTTATAATTCATTATTGTCCTGAATTATTTGAGGGCTCAAATTGTCCAAAATTTGGCCAGGGGAGCCCCATCAGGCTGACTCCTGTGTCCCTGTCATTTTTTTAAAAAGCAATTTCTTATTTTCTGATATAACATGATAATCCAGGCTTATCTTTATACTCATTTTCCTGTTCCAGGCCTGGAATCAACCATTTCTCCCAAGAGCCATGGTTTCTTTTAGTGGGGAATAATATCAGAAATGAAGATGTAGCACTGGCTGGATAGCTCAGGTGGTTAAAACATCCTTCAGGTATGCCAAGGTTGTGGGTTTGATTCCTGGTTAAAGCACATACAAGAAGCAACCAATGAATGCATATAAGTAAGTGGAACAGTAAGTTGATGTTTTCCTCTTCCTCTTAAAAAAAAAAACAAACACACACACACACACAAAAACTAGGTGCTCCATGTGCTCAAATTTATTCACATAGCGGTGTTGCAAAACAGCTACATATGATTTTTTCAATTTCCTCTGCATCTTTATTTTCCCCATGTCACTTATTTTGTATATTTGTGCTCTTTTCTCCCTTGATTAAAGTAGCTAGTGTGATATATCTAGTTTGTGAAATTTTCCCCAATGGATTGAATCATTTTGATAGTTTTTCTGTTCTTTAACTCATTAATCTTATTTCCTTTTTTCCCCTTTTATTATGTTAAAGTAACCAGATTAGGTTCAAGATGAAGTTGCTCATGATAAGCCACACATCAGCAAACCCAAACTTAGCAACTAAGTTTCTATGCTCCAGTCTCTTAGAAAAGGCAAGCCAAGGTCAACCTATCAGTACTTACCTGCTCAGCACAAGTTACCTGACCCAGCTCAAAGATTTCCCTTTGCTTTATTAAGGGAAGTAATACCTGCTTTAACCAATTAGCAAATGCCCAATTTAACTTCTGTTCCTGGCTCACTTTGGTCTATAAAAACCTATCTTTGGAGCTGTTTTTGAGACTGGGTGCTGAGCAATTTATTAATTGCTGAAAAAAACCACTAAGAGCTTTAAAATCTACTGTTAAATTTTGTTGTTTGAAATTAAACAGGCATTTAAGACTATAAATTTCCCTCTGCTCACTGCTTTTAATATATTCCATAGGTGCTGATATGTAGTATTTCATTATCATTTAGAAACTTTGTAATTTGTTTGCATTCCCCTTTTACCTGAGTTTTCTTTTCTAAACTGAGTCGTAATTTTTAATACATTATCAAGAGGCAGAGCTTTTCTGTCACTCCAAGAAAGCTACTCATGACCTTTCCCAATCTATTCCTCTCCTCTCCCTAGAAGAGTTCTGGCACCATGGGTTAATTTTGTATGTTTTGTACATAATTAAGGTTTTACATATAAGAAAAAACTGTACTGACACTTTTACAGCTAATTTATTTCACTCAGCATAGTGTTGAGATTTATCCATGTTACTGCATGTATAAATGGTTTATTAGTTTTTATTGCTGAGTAATAAATATCAAGATATTTATCCACTCTCCACTTGGACTGGACTACAATAAATAAAAGTTGCTATGAACATTCTGGTACAAAACAGGCTCACTCAACGTTGCTGATAGGTTTTTGGAAACTGGGGCTTTAAGGTAAACTATGTATAACAAAACCAATTTTACCAAAGGTTAATTGATATAAACAAGATTTAAATTCTTGTGGCTTATTTCTGGTCACAAAAACATCATCAAACTTCTAAATAAATACCCAAAACACTTCTAATATTAAACGCTGAAAAAAATGTGAGCTATACTTATGTTAATGAAAGATTAATCAATTTCCAATCCACCATTCAGGTTCTGGGTAGAGGGTGTCTGGAGTCCATCCTGGTAGATGCAGCGCACAAGGCGGGAACCACGCCTGAACAGGACACCCTTCCATCACAGGGCATACCACATTCATACTGCGACTATTTAGACATGCCAATCCACCTAGCGTGAACATGCACACTGAGCAGGGAATCAGTTTCTTCCCTCATCAATGTTACAACAAAACATTGAATAAAATGATGTCATTCGAGGACCTGCAGGACAAGAGTTTCTAAATTACAATAGGAGGTTTCTAAACTTCAAGGTCTAAGTACCCTTTTCCTTTTTTCGCCCTGTAGGGGACCCAGCAATGTTTTCCTAATATATGAACAGTTTTTAAGAATACTCTTGTTTGAAAGAAAGTATATTCTCTATTATTAGAGTGCAGTGATGGATATACTTGAAGATCTGCCTTATTGTTTGTATCTTGTACCCTAATTTTTTGTCCACTACACCTATGTTGTGCTGTTCGAGTCTCCTATTTTTAGTGTTTCCTTTTACTGCTTGCATTTCTTACAGTTTCTGCTTTATACAAGATGGTTGCTGATTCATTTGGTATGTATTTATAACTATTAACTTTGTTGTGAAGTGTAGTTTTTAGCATTATAAGCTGTGCTCCTTTGTCTTGTTCTGTGCTTTCTGGTTTGATTTCTCCATTGGTTATCAGTGTTACCACTGCCGCTTTCTTATTGTTTCTACTTGCCTGGTATAAATTTGTCCATCCCTTCATTTTTAGTTTTAAGGGCCTTTTATATGTAATAAAGTCAGGTTTTGATTTTTGAGCCCATGTGAAAATTTTTTTCTTTTAATTGGTGAGACAATCCTTCTTGATATGACCACTATGTTTGATTTCAATTCTGTCATTATTTAGTTATAATTACTGTGTGCATTATATAATATTTTTCACATGACTTTCTCCCCCCACTTTATAAAGATATTGTTGTTTGGCTCCAGGTCACCAACAATCACACAAATGCTGCAAGGAAGTGAGTCACATAAATTTTTTGGTTTCCCAGTACATGTAAGTTTTGTTTACACTATACTGTAGTCTATTAATACCATGCAACAGCATTACGTCTAAAACACAATGTACATACCTTAATTAAAGATACTTTATTGCTAAACAATGTTAACCATCATCAGAGCCTTCAGCGAGTTGTAATCTTTGCTGGTGGAAGGTCTTGTCTCAATGCTGATGGCTGCTGAGAGATCAGGGTGGTAACTGCTGAAGGCTGTGGTGGCTATGGCAATTTCTTCATTTTTAAAAATTATATTTTATTGATTATGCTACTACAGTTGTCCTGATTTTGTCCCCTTTTGGTCCCCTCCACCCAGCAACCCCCACACACTCAGGCAATGCCCCCCACCCTTGTTCATGTCCATGTCTCCTATTTTTCATGGCCTAGGTCATGAGTAAGTTCTTTGGCCATTCCCTTTCCTACATTGTATTTAACGTCCCCATGGCTATTCTGTAACTACCTATTTGTACTTCTTAATCCCCTCACCTCTTCACGCATTCTCCCATACCACCCCCCTCATCACTCTATCTTTAACGTTTGGCACTATAATTATGATGTATCTTGGGGTGGGCCTCTTTGCATCCATCTTGTTTGGGACTCTGTTTCCTAGACTTGCATGTCTATTTCCTTCACCAAATTAGGGAAGTTTTCTTTCATTATTTTTTCAAATAGATTTCCAATTTCTTGCTCTCTCTTCTTCTGGCACCCCTATGAAGCAAACTGCTAAACTGAAGTTGGATTGCTTAAAGTTGTCCCACAGGCTGGTTACACTATCCTTGTTTTTTTGGATTCTCTTTTCTTTCTGTTCTGATTGGTTGTTTTTTGCTTTCTTATGTTCCAAATCACTGATTTGATTCTCAGCTTCATCCACTCTACTGTTTCCCTATAAATTGTTCTTTATTTCAATTAGTGTATCCTTTGTTTCTGACTGGATTTTTTTATGCTGTTAAGGTCCTCACTAAGTTCCTTGAGCATCCTTATAACCAGTTTTGAACTCTGCTTCTGATAGACTGCTTATCTCCATTTTGTTTAGCTCTTTCTGGAGTTTTGTTTAGCAAATGAGGAGACAAAGTGTTTCCTGTGTTGCTTTCTATGTATTAGGTAGGGCCGCTTTGACTCTGTGTCTTAGCAGTGTGGCCTAACATAGAGAGTGTCCTGTAGACTCCAGTGGCACAGCCTCCCTTATCACCCAAGCTGGGTACTTGAGTCGTGCCCTTCACGTGGGCTGAGTACACCCTCCTCTTGCAGTTGAGCCCTGATTGCTGCTGGCAGAATAATGGGAGGGATTTACCTAGGCCAGTCAGCTGCAAGTACTGGCTGTGACCACTGCCTGTCAACCTCTTCCCTAGGTGGAGGATCAGCTGTACAGGGGGGGCAGGGTGGTGGTGCTCTGATGTGGTCTGCAGCTCTCTACTGGGGGCGCTGGCCTTGGGGTTTCCTGGGTGGTGCAGGCCAAGGTCAGCCCCCACCTGTGGTTTGTCTGGGGCCACCCTGCCTGAGTTATAAAGCAATCTGAGATGGCTGCTCCTTGTGCTGGGCTTGGAGATTCCCAGGTGAAGCAGAGCTGTGAATCTAGGCTGGCTGCTGCTACTGCTGGTTGTGAGGTCACTGAGGTTACCTGTGGTTGGTTTGTTCCTATGGAAAAGCAGCTTGGGTGGGCCCATAAGCTGAGTGGGGCAGAGTCTCCGGGGATCTCTAAGGCAGGTCAAACAGTGTTAGCCAGTTGATGGAATCTTAAATATGGTACCAGTCTGTGGGCTCTGTGGAGGGGAGGGTCCAGAAAAGGGACAACAGCCTCTGCTTGCCTTGATGCCATACACCTCAGCCTCCCCCTGCACACCACTGGTGCCCCTAAAGCCACTTCCTCTGTACCGGAGCCCAGAGGGAGTGAGTCTGTGAGTTCTTTAAGAGGAACTGCTTGGGGTTCCAGAAGTTTCTTCCACCAACTCAATCCCTGCTGCTAAAGTTGTGGGGACTTACCTTCCTAGCACTGGAACTTTGGGTTGGGGGGGCCTATTATGGGGCTGGGACTCCTCACTCTTGAGATATCCCTCCCGAATTTTTATCTACCACACGTGGATGTGGGACCAGCCTGTTCAGTGTCTGTGCCCCTCCTCCCAGTCTGGATGGATGTGGTTTATTAAATTCCGTAATTGTCAGACTTCCACTCAGCTTGATTTCTGACAGTTCTGAGTGATGGTTGTTCTGTATTTTAATTGTAATTTTGTCGTGGTGGTGTGAAGAGGCGAGCCATGTACGCCTACACCACCATCTTGACTGGAGTCCTTGTGGCAATTTCTTAAAATAAGACAATAATAAGGTTGCCGAATCCGTTGACTCTTCCTTTTGTGAACATTCTCTGTAGTGTGCAATACTGTTTGATCACATTTACCCAAAGAACATCTTTGAAAACTGGAGTTAGTCCTCTCAAACCTTATTGCTTTTCATTAAGTTTATGCAATATTCTAGATCCTTTATAGTCAGTTCAACATTAAAAAAATTGGTAGTTATTCTATTACAGTTGCCCCACTTTTTCCCTCTTTGTCTTCTGCCTCCCAGCCCAACACCCACTCCCACAGTCAGTCCCCACACTGGTGTCCATGTCCATGGGTCATTCATACATGTTCTGACTAGTCCTTTCCCCTTTTTTTCACCATTATTCCGTCCCTCTCCCCTCTGACCCCTGTCAGTCTGTTCCATGTTTCCATGTCTTTGGTTCTATTTTTCTTGTTATTTTTTGTTCATTAGATTCCACTTATTAGATTATATGGCATCTGTCTTTCACTAATTGGCTTATTTCACTTAGCATAATAGTCTCCACTTCTACCCATTCTCTCACAAAAGGTAGATGTTTCTTCTTCCTTTCTGTTGCATAGTATTCCATCACAGTTTTTTGATCCACTCATCTACTGATGGGCACTTAGGCTGTTTCCTGCACTTGACTATTGTAAATAGTGCTGCTATGAACACAGGGGTGCATACATTCTTCTGAATTGGTGTTTTGAGTTTCTTAGGGTATATTCTCAGCAGTGGAATCGCTCGGTCAAAAGGTAGTTCCATTTTTAATGTTTTGGGGAGATTCCATGCTGCTTTCCAGAGTGGCTGCTCTGGTCTGCATTCCCACCCATAGTGTACTAGGGTTCCCTTTTCTGCACATCCTCCCCAGCACTTGTTTGTTGACTTATTAATGATAGACATTCTGACAGGTATGAGGTGAAATCTCATTGTGGTTTTAATTTGCATCTCTAATAGCTAGTGATGTTGGGCATTTTTTTCATGTCTATGAGCCATCTTTATGTCCTCCTTGGAGAAGTGTCTGTTCAGGTCCCAACCTATGGTGACTATGGCCTTATAAAACATATTTTTAAATAATAAGACTTGAATTTCAAAATTATTCCTGATCCACAGGTTCAGAAAGAATGGATGGTGTGTTAGCAGGGGTGAAAACGTTAACCTTGATGTACATCTCCATCAGAGCTCGAGTAATCAGGTGCATTGTCAATAAGCAGTAACATTTTAGAAGGAATCTTTTTTTTCTTCTGAGCAGTAAGTTTCAACAGTAGGTTTAAAATATTCAGTAAGCTATGTTGTTAACAGATGTGGTGTCATCCAGGCTTTGTTGTTCTATTCACAGAGCACAGGTTGAATAGATTTAGCATAATCCTAAGGGACCTATGTCTTAGGAAACGATAAATGAGAACTGGCTTCAACCTAAAGTCACTGGCTGCATTAGTCCCTTACAAGAGAGTCGGCCTGTCCTTTGAAGCTAGGCATTGACTTCAATTAGGTGTACTGTCTTGCATGGACATGGTTCCTGGTCCTAAAACAATTACAATAGTAATGTCAAAGGTAACTGATCACAGATCACCTCAACAAATGTAATAATGAAAAAGTTTGAAATACTGAATTACCAAAATGTGACAGACACTAAATCAGCAAATGCTGTTGGAAAACTGGTGTCAAAAAGCTTGCTCAGTGCAGGGTTGGTACAAACCTTCAACTTGTAAAAACAATGCAATTATCTGTGAAGCACAATAAAGTACAATACAACGAGGTATGCCTATACCTTTTACAGTATACCACGTATCTTTTTGTTACCTAAACTTTTCTTTCAGTTTCAGATGATATCCTCTGAATCATTCCTAATAGCTAAACTATACTCATTAATCTTATTCTAGTTTCTCCTTTTCCTTCCCTTTCCCCTTAGCTAATTTTTTAGCTGCATTCTTTGTCAGAACATGTTACATTTAGGTACTATTCTTCTACTTATGTCCCTACTCTTGATTTTAATCTTAGCTTAAAAAGAGATATGAAACACTTCTTTTTGCTGCATCTACTGTGAGAATGAAGACCATTCTCAGCAGACTAGTGACATTCCAGAAAATGTCAACAGTACTCTGAAGGGATGCAGAGTCATTGTGAAGCGCCCCAGAGGCAGCCTGTGGAGGGACTTCAATCACATTGATGTAGAACTCAGTGTCCTTGAAAAGAAAAAGAGGCTCTGGGTTGACAAATGGTGGGGAAATAGAAAAGAACCGGCTTCCTTCCACACTACCTGCAGTCATGTACTGGTCATGATCAAGGGTGTTACACTGGGCTTCAATTACAAGCTGAGGTCTGTGTACGCTCACTTCCCCATCAACGGGGATAATATTCAGGAGAATGGTTCTTTTGTTGAAATTCGAAATGTCTTGGGCAAAAAATTATGTCCACAGAGTTCACATGAGGTCAAGCGTTGCTTGGTTAGTATCTCAAGCCCAGAAAAATGAGTTAATGCTTGAAGGAAATGACACTGAACTTGTATAAAATTCAGCTGCTTTGATTCAACAGGCCACCAACAGTTAAAAAACAAGGACATCAGAAAATTTTTGGGATGGTATCTGTTTCTGAAAAAGGTAGTTTAGCAGCCTGATGAATAGGATCCAAGTTTCCAGCTACAGAAACAGCATAATGCCATATAATTCCTCAGACTTATTTTGGAAAAAAAAGAAAAAAGAAATAAATGAAATTTCTCCATCACAGTTTTTTTTTGCAGAAAATTCACTAAACATCTCTACCGGATGAAGTTCAGCCCTTATTATTTCCTCAGGAAGGGCTAGTGATGATAATATTCCCTGAGTTCTTGGCACATTCAGGATTGTTCTCCTACAGTCTTGACACCTGAAGTACAATTGGCTGAGTATAAAATCATTGGTTAGTATTTTCTTTCCTCATGCTGCTCTACTGTTACCTTGCTTTGTATGCTGTTTTTGAGAACTCTGGTAGCAGTCTAATTGGCCTTGTAAGTTACTTCATCTTTTTGCCTGGAGTCCCTGGGAATTTCTATCTTAATAAAGATTTAAAGACATATTGTAGATTCTGGTATGAACTTTCAATGGACAGATTTAGATCTTTTATTTCCAGAGTTTTCTTGGATGATATCTTTAAATATTACAATTTTTTTTCTCTTGAAATACACTAATTACACACATTAGACTTTTTGGGTCCATCTTCCATGTAAACTGTAAAGTTAAAAAAATAAATCTCACTTTCAGGACTGTTTTCCTGCTTACTTTCAACATTTATTTATTATACTCATATTTGAATCCATTAGTCAGTGGGAGCCTTTTAACTTAGTCTTCATTCCTGATGTGATTTTTGTCTTACCCTTCTTTTTTCTCTAACTTCATTTCTTCCTGTTTTTTTATTCCTTTCTGTACTAGTTTTCTATTTCTGACTCAAGGTTCTTTTTTCCCTCCATCAGCTGAAATGCTTTGATTCACACCATTGGGTGTTTTTCTTTTTCCCTTACAGCAGTTCTGTATGGATACGGTCCATTCTTTTCTCTTTCAATTCATTTCACGGTTAGAGTTCCTAGTTCACGAATACATCTTAAGTTTGATTTCTCTTTCCTTTTCTGAAGCAGTTAATTTTTTCCCTCTTCTTTCTCTTCACCGCCATTTTTCCAAGTCTCCATATGTCTTTATCCCTTCCCTATGAAGAAGTACTTTTAATTTAAGGCTACCAGTTCTGGTAGTTTATATTTAAGCTCTTCTCTGCGGTTAGAGCTCAGAGCTATCAACTTTCAAATCTGTATTCAGTATTTTGGAACTTAGTGTTGGAATTTTCTCTTTTGGAAGTGGTATTTTGTACTTCATCTAAGTCTTCCACGCCCCTAAACTCTTTCAAGTGAACCTGTTAAGCCTTCCCTCTCCCACTCTTCATACCCACAGGAATGGGCAGAAAGAACTCTTAGAATCTGATCTATTTCTCTACTTATAGGTAATTTGAAGGTTGTGATAATCTGTTTCTTAATAATGCTGAAATCATAGGTAATGTGTGATTTATATGTGCCTTTTTTGGTTTTCTGGGTTTACAGGAAGGTGGGTGGGAAAACTAGATCAGGTCAGACCAGGAAATCTACACATGCATATTTAAACAGTATATTAGAATACATTATCTTAGAAGTATTGCCTTTGTCGCTTTTTGAAACACTTCACCTGTCGTTAGATTCACTTTTTGTATCATCTATACAATTTTCAGAGTAAGTCCTCTTCATTTTCACCTAGTCTGGTTCAGAAACACAGTCTGCCCTACAGGAGTTTATTTGTCAGTTCCATAACAACCTCTGTTAGGCACAGTCTAAGCACTTAATGTGTAGTGAGGTATCTAATCCTTATGCGTGTTATTACTCCCATTTTACAGATGAGGAAGCGGAGGCTCCAAGGGGCTAAGCAACTTGCCCAAGGTCACAGAGCCGAAATGAACACTAGCAATATGACTCAAAGGAATAATCTTAAATATGGGTTAAATTTTAACTGCTTTTCTCTTTTTTCCTTAATTATGGTTCTGTTAGCTAACTTCTGCAAGCTTTGAAAACAAGGATCAAATACAACTGTTTCTGGTAATATGCCTTTTTGAACACTTTGCTCTTCAAAATAAAACTGAGAAAATTATGTTAGGTGACTAAGACCTTGACCCTAAGGCAATGAAATGACTGCAGGTGGGGGCAGGACCTCACCTAATATTTGGGCATATACGGTAACTCTTCATCCATCACAGAGGAAGTCAAAAGACAGTATCTAAAATTCATATGCTCAATAATATAAACCTAACATTTAGCATAATGGAGATAGACACCGGATAAAAAAGCTAAAAGAATTGAAAATATAATAGTCGTCTCATGAGAACTGAGGTGGGAAAAGGATTGCTGCAAGGGATACTTTTTTTGGCAGTACTTTATCATTGTTTAACACTGTACTATCAAATGCATGCCTTTTATAAAATGAAATTTAACTTTCATAAATTATAAACTTTAAAAAAATTCATTAAACTGATAAAAATCGAGAGACTGATGATATCTGGCATTGGCAAATTGATATAGGAAGGCAAATTGTATTTTTGGAATACAATTTGACACTACTTATGAAAACTTAAAAAAAAAGTATGTCTTTTAACCATGCAATTCCACTTTATGAATCTGTCCTTCAGACATACTCATAAAACACAAGAATCTAAGTGGAGCCCTCACTGGTGCTGCTCAGTGGATTGGGCACTGGCCTGCCAACCAAAAGGCTGTTGATTCGATTCCTGGTCAGGGCACATGCCTGGGTTGCAGGCCAGGTCCCCAGTAGGGGGTGTGCAAGAGGCAACCAATCGAGGTATTTCTCCCTTTCTCCCTCTCTCTAAAAATAAATAAAAATTAAAAAAAAAATCTATGTGGCAGCAATACTCTAACAGTAAAAAACTGAAGGCAATCTAACCATCAGCAGGAGAATTATTAGCAAAAGGTAAAATACTGAGTGAAAATGTAAACTGTACAATATGAATAGTATGACTTTTTATTAAAGACATAATATATGCTGGTATATGCACATATTAATATATCTGTGTTTGTTTATATATGTATTTAGAAAGATCTTAGAAGGAATAACTAAACTCTTAACAGAGTGAGAATGGGATAGTAGAATGATTTAAATTTTTTATATTTTTCATTTTCTTTTTTAAAAGAGCAAATGTATTAATAGTTCTGTAATGAAAAGTAAAACAAAAAAGAGGCTTTTATAGTGGCAAAATGTAAGGAGCCACAAATCATTAGAATTTCATTTTTTACTCTGTCACCCTGAATAACCTTCCTCCCTATAAAATCTACAAATTATGATGTATAACCATTAACCTGTTAGTATAACCAACCAAAAGTTCCAACGGAAGTATAAACTTCACCTTGGCCAGTGTGGTTCAGTTGGTTGGGTGAAGTCCCCTAAACTAAATGGTCACAGTTTGATTCCTGGTCAGGGCACATAGGTAGGTTGCAGGTTCGATCCCCAGTCCAGGCATGTATAAGAGAAGCAATCCGTATTTCTCTCCCTCTCCCTCTCTTGCTCTCTCTCTCAAATCAATGAGCATGTCCTTGGAACCTTAACAGACACTTCTGTAATGGGGACATACAGATGGTACACAAGCATATGAAAAAATGCTCAACATCACTAGCCATCAGAGAGATGCAAATTAAAACCACAATGAGATATCACCTCGTACCTGTCAGAATGGCTATCATTAATAAACCAACAAACAAGTGCTCGTGAGGATGTGGAGAAAAGGGAACCCTAGTGTATTGCTGGTGGGAATGCAGGCTGGTGCAGCCACTCTGGAAAACAGTACGGAATCTCCTCAAAAAATTAAAATGGAACTGCCTTTTGACCCAGCGATTCCACTGCTGGGAATATACCCTAAGAGTCCCAAAACACCGATTCAAAAAAACTCATGGACCCCAGTGTTCATAGTAGTGTTATTTGCAATGGCCAAAATTTGGAAACAGCTTAAGTGCCCATCAATAGATGAGTGGATTAAAAAAACCTGTGTTACATTTACACAATGGAATACTATGTAGCAGCAAAAAAGGGAAAGAATTCTTACCTTTTGTGACAGCATGGATGGAAGTGGAGACTATTATGCTAAGTGAAATAAGCCAGGAGGCGAAAGACAAATACCGTATGATCTTACTTGCAAGTGGAATCTAATGAACCAAATAAACTAATGAGCAAAACAGAGCCAGAGGCATAGAAACATGGAACAAACTGGCAGCTGCAAGAGGGGAAGAGGGAGGTGGGGACTGGTTGAGAGAAGGTGAAGAGATTAGTCAAAGAAGATACATGCGTTACCCATGGATATGGACAAAAACTGGGGAGTGACTGTGGGAGTCAGGGGAGAGCTGGGTGGAGGGGGCAAAGGGGAAAAATTCTGGACAACTGTAATAGCATAATCAATACAATATTTGTTTAAAATGGCATGTCCTCGGGTGAGGATTAAAAAATAATTATAATAAAACATAAGCAAATAAATGCAAATACATAAGTATGCAACCAATGATAGCATAATTTCGATACGAATAAACTTATCAAAAGTTAACAACCCTCCATTATCGAAACCCATAGGGTGACATAGATAATTTTCAAAGTGTTATATCTAGTCATGAAATATAAGTTTCTTAAATCCTTAAATTTCAAAGTTGTATATGTGAACTTACAAAATTCAAAATAAAATTTAATAGATGCACTAGGATGAATGGACTCAGTAGGAGCTATTTGGCTCTTACTGGTCTCTTCCTCCTTCCACCATAGGATGGAAAGCACAGTCTAGCATAGTAATACAACTCACTGGCCTCAACAGATACGACTTCATTCTTTCTAAGCTTACGACTGGGAGGAAAATAAATGGTAAGGATTTGGGATTATTGGGGTTTCGTTCCCCACGAGTTCAATGTGAAAGAACGAAAAAACTCAGGTCAATGATAAAATCATAAGGAAATGGAAAACAGTAATATCCTGAATAACCTACCTAGAGAAACTGAAAAGTACCCCAGGAATGATAAGAGAGGTCAATATATTGCATAACTATATTCTAAGGTTTAAAGTAACAGTGGGCAAAAGGAAGCTATTCTTTAATCCATAAGAAATACAAATTTCTATGTCTTTGGTTCTTGTTCTACTACTTATAAGACCTTGGATATAACAATTACTTGGGTCTCAGTTTCCCGTTCTTCTAAATAAGGAAAACACCACTTACCACACAGGAAGGATGTATGATAAAATAAATAATTCACATGAATGGGCTTTCAGTTCTCCAGAAGAAAGCTATGAATCCTTAAGTATGAACCTGAAAAGCTATTAAAAATAAGATGATCATGTCAAAATTAAGCCTGAAATACAAGAGCCTAGAGGGTCTTTAAGATCATTATTAGCTATCAATTCTACCCAAATAACAGAATTCATACTACAGCTGTAGCACAAATAGTAGTTTGAACAATCAAACATATCACTTATTAGTGTTACTATAGCAAAGCAGGTTAAACAGGTAATTCGACATCATATTAATGTAAAATGATGGTTTTTCTCTTGGTGTTTACCATTTAAAAGTATATTTGGGGCTAGTTCAAAAAATATATAATCACTGAGCAGTAATAACTATGAGGTACTAACAATGAAACAAAATAGGGTTAAACACCTATGTGTATACAGGAGGGTACTTCTCCGTAAGTATAAAGTTTTGAAGTCTAAAATTAACGTAATAGGTGGTGTTATCTAACACTTACTGAACAATACATACAAGTCATTATGCTAAGCACCAGAAATACAAAAAAAGGTTAGATTTATATACCCTACAACTAGACTGCAAACTATGCCCAAATAGTGGAGAGAACAAGAAATTACTATTATATATTAATTAAGGACTAATGTATACAAGCAGTTTTATAAGAATGAAGCGGAAATTGGATAATACAGTGAAAGGAAAAAAGCAAAAGGGATCCTGGGAAGATAACATTTGATTAGCATTTATAGCAGCTTACATTTTCTTATACAGTGGCCACCACATCTGATTGGAGGGTTACAGAAACCTTGGGAGGTAGGGAGGAAGGGCTGATTCTAAAAGAGATTAGGCAGCCTGCTTACAGATCACAGGTCAGGAGGTGGCAGAGCCAGAGCCAAGCCAGTTTGCCAACTCTGTCCAGAGCTCATTTCTACTATGCTAAGTTATCAATACTAAAGTGAGAACTAGAAAAGAGCTCAGAAATCTCCTAATGCAATGTTTAACCAATGTGATAAAAAATGTTCTTGGGACATGCATTAAAAACAGATTCCCAGACCCCACTACAGACCTACTGAATGATAATCTCCAGGAGACAGATTTTGTATTTTTACAAGAACTCTGAAGAGGTGATCCTAGTGACTAGCTGAGTTCAGAAAATACTGCTGCCTATCTCTATGTCCAGCGTGGCAGACATGTGGCTATTTAAATTCACAATGATTGCATCAACAAAATAAAATATTTGGGTCTTCGGTAGCATTAACTACCTTTAAGTGCTCAATAGCTGCACGTAGCTAGTGACTACCACACAGGATGTTGCAGATATAGGACATTTCCATCACTGAAGAAAGTCCTACTGGACAATGCTGATTCCGGACCACCCTTCAGCTGTGAGGATAAGAAAACTGAGGCACAGAATCTTGTCCAGTAAGTGCCACGAAGCTAGTTAGTGGCAGAACTGAAACTCTAACCTACTCTGCCAATGCCCTTCTTATTATATCACTCCATCCCACCTCTAATTCTGAGTTTATTCAAACAGAATAATTTTCTTTCCACTCTTTCTTGTGGGTTCCAGCAAAGCAAGAAGAGAAATTCTAAATTTGTGGAAAAAAAGTAATCTTTAAAAAAGTTCATTAAAAAAATCATGATTAAATCTAAACCAAGCTGCAATCTTTGCATAAAATTAATTTTGGGCAGTTAAAATATGTACTGATGTTACAGGGCATATTTTAGCTTGTTTTAACTACGTGAAGTCCTTCCTCTTCTATTGTCCTGATCGTTTTTATCTTTGTTGGATCTGAAATCCTGAAACTAATGAATGATACATTTCAATTATAATTGTTATCAACTATAGTTATCTTAAAATTATAAATGTGAAACTGTTAAATCTTATTTAGCAAACGTTTTAGAGATGAAAAATTGAGAAATAAGGAGCAACCAGGAGAACAGTGACTTGTCTAATTTTAGGATGTGGTCACTCAAACCACTGAGCACTCGCAGAGTTTATAGTATTTATACCTTAACACATTGTTTCCATTTCTAAGCTACAGTTTTACATTTGGCTACTGTGTGATGTTTTAAAACAACCTATATGATTTTAACTTACAATGTAACTGAGGGACTGGAAACACCTGAACATCTACGAGGGTTCAGACACTAATTAGGTTAACACATAGCCAGCCATCAAATACATCGCAATGTCTTCTTTAAAATAAAACCAGTTGTTCCTGTCCAGTATGTTTAGAACGCAAATGTCTCCAAAGCCAGTCAACTCAAGTCATGACAGTTCATGTTTAAAACAAGCAGGAAGTAACTTGGAGCTCCCTATTACAGTATTTAAAACTTTAAAGACAGAATTACACAGCTCTGTTAACTCTTTTTAGAGTCTAGTATCCACTGCCATATTAAATTCCAGTGACTAAATTTAGAGGAAATACATATTAGTTTGTATAAAATTACAAATTAAATGGTTAAAATACATGACCCAAATAAGATACTTATAAACCAATATTTATTTAAGATATTTTTGCCATAATTTCAAGGCATCCAGAAGCCTAAGATGGGGTGCTATATAAATAGGAGCAATTTGTTATTCAGAGGCGGTGGTGCAAAAAGACTGCTATTTTCTCTCTAAACACTCTTTGGTATTGAGGTAAACAAACTAAGAAACATACAGTCTAAGCACACTAAAACAGAGCAAAAGGGGGAGAGAAAAAAATGTCTGTGCTCTAACATTTTAAACAGGGGACTGGGAGTATAAAATGAAATTTATTCTCTTTCTTTTAGACCAGATTTCTTGCTTCTACATTTTATCTGTTCTATCTTGACTCCCACTTTACCATATTAGGAAGAGGAAATCATGTGCCCTCAAGATTCTCATGCCAACAAAACTACTTTTGGTGGCAGTATAGCTCGCCAAAGGAAGAGCATTAAAAGAAAGCTAAGTGACAGAGAATAGTAGAAACTGAACTCTCGACTACTAAGTGCTAAATACTGGAGCATACTAATAATGTAAATCTCATTAAAAATAATTCAAACTGTAAGCAAATATTATAGTATTGCAAAAGTTTCAAATCTCATTAAAAAGTTGGGGGGAAAAACAGGAAAAAAATGAAAACATTGTGTAGGAGGGGTCCTGAGAAGGAACAGCAGGTTGAAAGGAAGTCCCAGGTCAAAAGGAAGGGAGGAAAGGGGTCTTTCGATTTGATCATCCCTCTACCAGGAGACGGTACTAACAGCTTCAGTACTATTCTCAAGAGGCAATTTTAAGCATCCTTAGGGAAAATGATTTAGGCAACAAGCTTTGAGACAGAAGAATTAGATGATGCTAAAATTTCTAACTTCAAAAAGATGCACTAATGAGAGCAAACAGCCACGAAATTCCCAGACCGTAATTCCCAAGCTTCCTGTAGGAAAATATCAACCAATTCTCAGGCATAGGAACCAGCACTTCTGAAACTGACCCAGCCGAGTTTTCAGCTGGCCCTCACTATCTCTCAAACCCTCCTCCCTCCACTTCCCTGCTGTTCTTTCCTGGCACACAAAATATAGGCCAATGAGCGGTGGGTGGGTGAGGAGGATGTGAGAGAAAATTTGAGAAGTTAAAAAAGGGAGCAACTTAACAAGGACGTGAATGAGACTACAGGGTCTATTAAGGGCAGTCAACAATCAGAGCCACTGAAAAACGGAACGGGCTTTCCTGGGCAGCAGGGAACGCTCAGTGTTTGCAGGGGTTTAAGCAGAGGCCAGACTACCTACCACTTGTCTGAGAGGCTGCGGAGGGGACGGCTGCTTTGGGTGACCTCTAATGTCTCTTCCGACTCTGAAATGTTAGGATTCTTATTTCACAAAAGAGAACGCAAAGGTCACAGAAGCCCACCGACTTAGAACCCTTTTAAACTAAAGCAGTCTAGGCGGCTGCTTTCCAAACACCACTCCCACCTCTCCCTCCCACACGTGCCCACCCCGCCCCCTTTCAATATTTCCACCTCCACGTGCGAAATGCCTCGCGGCATTCGCCCCGAAGGGGAGAGGCGCCTTGCCGAGCAAAGCACCCCAACTGTGCCCCCCTGGGGGAAGTGAGGACTCCACTCTCCCACCCAAGGCGGCTAAAAAAAGTAAAAGTCTCAAATCCAGCCTCGCCCTCACACCCTCCCAGCCAGAGCTGAAAGGGGACGGGGCGGGACACAGAGGAAAACTTTCTTCTCAATTTTTTCTTTTAGAAAGTGTATATAGAGTGTAGAGAGAACCCCGCCGAGTCCAGGGCTGGGGGGGGTGTTGGGGGAGGGGAACCCCCGGAATCGTTTAACGGCCGGTAGGGGGAGGGGAGCTCCGGAGGTTGAGGGGGCGTGGGATGGAGAACCAGGCCTGGGAGCCGGGTCAAGTAGCTGAAGGGGCTCCTGGGGTCGGGGAGCTGCAAGCGTCCCCCCCACCTGGCACACAAAGCGACTGCCGCGCTCGGCTCTCACCAGATCCTTTGTGCTTTCCATCAGGGCCTCATGGGTAGGGGTTGTCCGTGCTCCCCGGGCCCGCGGCGCCCCCTCCCCGAGCTGGGGGCAGGCGCCTCTCCCCGGGGCTACGGCGACTACAGGGGTGCCCCGGCTGGGCCCACACCGGTGGCGGCTGCGGCAGCCCCCGGATTTCCCCCCCTTTAACTAGGGTGGCCCCAGGATATCAACAACATTAGCATAGCCCTCCCTCCCAGCGCGCCTGCGCCGTGACCCGCGCCCCGATTGGCCCACTTCCCTACATACCCTCCTCGCTCTCTTCCAGCGTGGGACCCTCCGCAGGCTCCGTACTCCAAGGGCCGTACCAAAACGAAGGGGTGGAAAATGCAATAGGGGCTCGTGTTAAGTACAGAAGTTAAAAGGTCAGGAGGAAGAGTAAAAGTTTCATTCAGTCATCTCAGTTTATACTGTGGCTTTCTCGTACTCCTTTCAATCAGTTGCAGCTGCTAAGTTGTGTTGGAAAAAATTTTCCACTCCAGTCACGCCGCCTCCCCCTCCACCCGGAAGATTGGTCCTCCCGGAGGAACTCCCCTACGGGGAGGGGTTGGTGCGGGGAGTGGGCGTTACGTAGGGCAGGAGTGTTGGTCACGTGTTAGTAGGCTGCGCAGGCTCCTTCCAACCCCCCGGGGCCTCCGCAGCAGCCGAGAACGCTGTGCCTCGGCGCACGCGCAGTGAGGATCCACGTGAGCGCCTGCGTTTCTTAAACCCAACGATGCCGCCGGAACGGAGGAGCAAAACGAGAGGGGTCCGGAGAACCGGGACGCGGCCGAAGCAGAAGACCCCAATGAAGCGGGGCAGGATAGCCCGATTGGGGCAGGGCGGACCGTCCCGAAAGGGTGCTTATTCATCCCAGCGGAAACTGCCGGCCCGGCCGAGAGCAGCGGCCGTTGCGATCGCAGTCGCGGCAGAGGAGGAGAGACGGCTCAGACAGCGGAACCGTCTGACGCTGGAGGAGGACAAGCCGGCAGTGGAGCGGTGCCTGGAGGAGCTGGTCTTCGGTGACGTCGAGGACAACGAGGACGCACTCCTGCAGCGTTTGCGAGGCCCGCGGGTGAGGGAGGCCGTGGCGCGCGGACCGGGCGCGCTTGGGCGGGGCGAGTGGTAGGCGGTGATCTGGAGGCGGAGCCTGGGCGACCTGCGGCGCCGGCCGGCACCCAGGTGGGAGGGAGCCGGAGAACTCGGGCGCCGAGGGGGCCAGGCGGTCTGGAGAGGGCGGAGACCGCGCCTTTCCCCGCCCTGGCGGGAGCGTCTGTCCCTGGTATCCAGCAGGCACTAAGCACGTATTTGTTAGTGAACTGTAGTCATGAGCATCTTTCGTGGCCCAGCAGTTCTCAGACTCAATGTTTCTTCTCTCCTGGTCATTGGATCCGCTGTCTTAATACGTTGCGGTGATTCAAGCATTCCACTTCGTTTGTGGAATCAGAATTCGTGGGCACGGGCCTAGGAAGGTGTTTTAACATGTCTTCGTGTGATTGACTCGCCAACTTTGAGAATGACCATGTATTCGTGTATGCAACAAATATTTGTGAGCCTGTTGGGTGCCAGATGTTTTTCCTGGCAATGACACCCTGCGTGATTATAATTTTTGCACACTTAAAAAAAA